>JARSSU010020090.1:0-23294 GCA_029619165.1 Eurosta solidaginis
TATAGCACATGAGCGGCTGGCCAATTGATTTATAGGTGGTTGGCAGCGTTTTCTATGCCTAAAATCAAACAAAATTGCGATATAGGATACCACCCCTTGTTTAGTTCTTCTTGGTTTAGATTTTTGTTTCCGATGCCTGATGTATCGATGCCTGCTGACCAGGGGCGGAAATTGTTATTCCTTTTATAATATATGTAATTCCTTACAAATTATTAATTTTGGACTTTAATATATTTGCATCAAGATAAAAATTATTTTCGGATTTTATTACCTGAGTCCAATAGAAGCTAGTTAGAAAGTTAAAAGTCCGAGTTTAACTAGTTCTATCGGACTCAAAAAATAAAAATACAGATTTTACTTTTATGTGGACTTTATGGAAAAAGTTCGAAAAATAAAAAGGATGCAGATTCGACATGAAATTGCTATAGGGATACCTGAGAACTGAAACATTTTCACCTAGGGCCAATTTTTGACCCGGACTTTTCGACTCCGAAAAAAAAATTATTATTATTTCCGTCCCTGCTGCTGACGATACGAAATATTTCCGGTCTACCACTTAAGACAAGCAGAAAAGCAGGCCCTTCTATGTCTTGCAGTAACGTGTTGTTGTTGTTGTTATGGCTGTTTTGCCCAGCCGCACCCGACCACTCACAAATTGTCATCAAATTACCCAACGGAGTTCAGGAAGCTAGCAGTTTCAACAGCGGTGGACTATAGGGAAGGCGAAGTTCCACATTACAATTGAAAAGATAGTTAGTGTCAGGTGCGGACACAACGCACGCAAGACATACATTATGTATATGAAGGTTAATTCTGGAAAGAAAGATTTTAACCTGTTATAGGAACCAAAACCAAGTTGAGCCAGGGTGACTCGTAACTCCCTCCTTAGTCTGATTTCTTCTTCCGCAAAAGTAGGATAGTGTATATTGACAACGGGAGTAAACCGGGCGCGCCCTGAAAAATCGTTTACCGATTCTATATGGATTTTGCCCAGGATGTCCTTATGCTCTTCTGCATCAGACGGCTGTTTTAGTAGTTGCCGAATCTTATCAAAGTGCTTATGGAGATGCTCCCTTAAACCTCTTGGAGGCGGAGCTAGATCAAGCAGTTGTTTGCTAGGGTTTTGAGGTTTGTGACTTACTTACTCATTTAATCGCCGCTTACCGTTTAAACGGTTATGGCCCGTTTGAGGTTTGTGACAGTTAAGCAAAAAACTGTCTATTCCGCATTTAGTATGCTCTTTAATTTTGAACTCTTTGGCCTCACTATGTAGGGGGCAATAACGTGTCACGTTGACTGTGTCGGCTTCCAAAAACTAAATAAAGAACTCAACCACAGAACAGTACTCGTTGCGCTAGACTTGTCAAAGACCTTTGACACATTCGTCAGCCGTACTGGTGGCTGGCAATCCTTGACAAGCACAGCAAGAGGTGCTTATGTGTGCGCCCGATTGCCTGCGTTTAGATTTTCAACTAAGGAACGCATTACTTCTTCGCTTCCGGCGGCACCTTTTCAAAAAAAAGACTATAGATATTTTGTCGTTACACTTCGTCGGATTTGCAGGGGGCTTTACGGTAGCCCATAACTTACCAAAATTCGCATAGCACTTACAGATCTTTAGATTTTCCTCCCATTTCGCCCGCTTGTGTTTATCGATAAGCTGTTTTGTTGCGCATGTTTATGTCACTGATATATGGGTTGCCGTGAGCCGATTGTCTCAAGAGAAAATGTTCTCTTGCAAATACAGCCTCATCCGCTGGAATATTTGATCAAACATTTGGAAATCTTCTAGCGGAGGTAAGCGAGCCGACACCGAATCAATGACCCTGCAAAAGGTCCGATCCCCTTGTCCCTTTCAGTCGAGATGGGAAGAGATTGTATGGTTCAAAGTAGCCCACTTCGTATCTTTGAAGTTTATGTATGTATGTGCGACGTTCAATTGAAATAATTTCGGTAGATCACCTAGGATACTAGGGTAGGCATTGACTATCAATTAACGCAATGTGAGGGCATATATATTCACCCTGTAGAACGCTGTGTCTATAATTTTGTTGCGCAAACTCTATGATGAATCAATTAAACTTTTCCTCAGAGAACCTTTCTTCTAATTGACATTCATTTAAGATGCGATCGCAAAACAATCGGCATCGAAATCGGTATCAGATATCTAAATGAGTCAGAAGCACAGGCATTTTGGAAACGGAACCGAAGCTTCGAAACATCCCTGACGTGCATTTACTTAATCTTATGTAAACTACTAAATATTTATTTATTTATTTTAGTATTATTAATCTAGAAAATATAAAAAAATGTCATATAGATTACAAGAAGAAAGAGCACCTAAAAAAAAATATCAACCATTATTATTGTAACTTAACAACTAATTATCTAAAAAAAAATTCATTTAATCTTTGTTGCAATACATCTTTCATAGAGGAAAAATCAAGATTTCCAGGATTCATAAGCGAATTAAATTCTTTCAAAGCTCTAAAAATCGGAGCATTAGTTGCGACAGAATGAACCGTCTAGTATCTAAGGACTTTAAGATAATAAACAAACAACGACTCCTATAAGGAGGAATCGGGTCTCTGAATGGATAACGGAAGCCCATCAATATTGTAAGATGTAGGCAGAAGACAGTGAGACTTAGAGTAGGAGACATGTGAGCCTTTTTTTAATATTTAAATTTAATTTATTTCGTTTACACCAAATCGCGACATTATCTAAATCAGATTGGAGATTGGCCACGCCCTCCTTACTTGTAAATGACGAATATAACTTTAAATCATCAGCATATAAAAGAAAATTAGTGTACTTGAAACAACTAGATATATCATTTATGAAGACAATGAAAAGAGGTGGACCCAATATGCTACCCTGAGGAACTCCAGACGTCGAAATGAACGAATCCGATGAGAACCCATCAACAACGACCTTATACTTACGACCGGGGAGATAGTATTCGAACCAATTAAAAAAGTGTGGAGTGAAACCCTAGATTTCTAAGCTTCGATAATAAAATTTTGTGACTTACTTTGTCAAAAGCCTTTGAAAATTCTGTGTATACAGTATCAACTTGACGTCGGTTTTGAAACGCGGAGATGCAATATTCCGAAAACACTGCAAGGTTTGAGTCCGCTGAACGGCCTTTTACGAAACCAAGCTGTTCAATGGAGGTAAACCTATTTACTGCAAAATAAATCTTATTTTTTACAATAATCTCAAATTATTTTGATACGGAGGATATCTTAGCAATTGGTCGTTAAATATGCATACATACATGAGATTATATGGGTAGTGCTGAGGAAAATGTTCAGGAACTTACCTACAAAGGAAGAAAAGACAAAATTAGTTCACTTGAAAGAAGATACTGTTGGTTAAAGATAAGAAATATCATAATAAAAATATAAGTATACTGAAAGAAAAGAACTAGTAAAATCAACCGAATTACGGTTTATTTTAACCGTTATTTCTATCAATATTTATCCATCACAATTAGCGGTTTAATCAACTTCGCACAAATTGTTAATGCTGAATTAACCATTTTAACAGCCAAATCAACAAACAAAATTACATCAACATCTCTGTTAAGAAAAAAACTTTTTTGTAAGGATTCCGATGTTGCTTTTTCCAGATGTTGATCCCAGAATTTTCGGTGCTGTAGGCGTAGCACGCTACCATTACACCACGGTGACCCTGGTATGCTTACTAACTACAAATATCAATGAAAATTCTTAATATACACTCATGGACAAAATAATAGGAGTACCCAGCTTTGATTCTCCATTAGTAAAAGATTTTGCAAATGAAAACACATTTTGTTTTTAATGTTAATAGCTTTAGTTACTTATACCAAATATATGGAAATGATTCATCCATTTAAAAGAAAACTGTCTCATAAAAAAATTGCGTTGGTTAAAATAATAGGTGTTTGGAACTGTTCTTAGAAATCAAAGTACAGCATTGAAATATAATTCCTTACTCCACTCTTTTCTTAATTACCGATATCTCATCCATGATTTGTATAACTTTGCCATTTATATTGGGGATGGCTTTATATAATTTTTGGCAAGTTTCCAATGGAGTGCTATGCCATCCCAATCCTTCGACTTCTGCCTAAATAACTCGCTTTTTTGAAATGAAAACGTCACTCCATAAGTTCGCAATCGGGTTGATGTCAGGGGATTTACCTGGTCATTGCATACATGTGATAATTCCATTTCTGAACCAATCTGAACCAATCCCGTACTCCACGGTA
This sequence comes from Eurosta solidaginis, assembly GCA_029619165.1. Taxonomy (NCBI): domain Eukaryota; kingdom Metazoa; phylum Arthropoda; class Insecta; order Diptera; family Tephritidae; genus Eurosta; species Eurosta solidaginis. The sequence continues at coordinate 4,259 of JARSSU010020090.1, forward strand.
CACATATGGAAGAAACAAGCTTTTGCCACTGAAAATCAGCATTGGTGCGGTCCCATTGAAGAAAAATGGCGGAACATTTTATTGCACTCCGTTGGAAATCTGCCAAAAAATTAACTAAAGTCGTGCCCAATAGAATAGGGAAAGCTATACAAAACATGGAGGAGATACCGATGATTTAGAATGCAGCGCAGTAAGGAATATATTTCAATGCTATACTTTGATTTCTAGGAAAAGTTTCATACACCTATTATTTTGACCAACGAAAACTTTTTTTATTAGAAAACAGTTTTTTTTAATGAATGAATTATTATTAATTATTTTGTCCACGAGTGTGATATGTAATAGTAACTGTTGATATTACAGAGATTTCTCTTTTAACAGAAAAATCAGTTAGATTGCTTTAGAATCTGTCATTTTAACAGAATGTTGTTAACTTTGAACCAATAGTTTTTCTTCTGTTGAAATAACCATGGAAGTTTATCCTCTTGACAAAAAACTCCGTTGAATTGCCCATAATCAATTTTACTTAATAACTGTTAATTCCAGCATAACAAGCCGGATTTGTTACTTTTACTAACTTCGTTTATTTCGGCGTATAAAAATTTACACAACACAAGCCTAATTTAATGGTATTTTATATGAAAATTTTGCCATCTGCAGTTATTGTTGAACATAAATACGTATTTGCTTTATAATTTATTCTTATATATATATTTACATTAAATATTAAAGTTACATTAAATATTAAAGCGAGATGCCAACAATAAAAAAACCATTTGATTGCAACAGAAGCCAAAAGTTTTTAAGAAAATACAGACAAGCGCTAAATTGGCGTTGGGCGCGCAAAGATAGAAATATTTTCGAAAAATTAATTGAAAACAAGACAATCGTGACATTTGAGTGAAACAAAAAAATTATTTGCATAAAAACGAAAATAGCAAGAATTTCGTTTAATGCACAACAATAAAACAAATTAAACAGAACAAAACTAAATTAGTCTAAATAAAATGAAGAAAAGAAAACAAAAATTAAAAGTGAAAATGTATCAGACATTCAAACTAAAGACTATAAACAAAAACGAAACAAAGAGAAAAAATAAGAATAATTGCAACAAGTATATATGAAGATCAAGCTAGAAGAATGCTCCCCTGCCGAGGTTGGCAGACAGCTGGACGTTGCTGGTCGTTGCTTTGGCTGGTGAGAGCCAAACAAATTTAGTAGCTTTATGCACAGGAAGAACTGTCAAGGAGGACGTTAAAGTGGCGCTGTGACTTTACCAAAGCGAAGGCTGCAAAACAAAAAGAAACTGAACAAACGACTGAGCTATATGAAACCAAAAAATAAAAATTTGAATACAGATTTTGAAAAGATGTATTTGCAGAAAAGAATATGTATGTATATTAGGATGGGTGGAAACAATCAACTACTGCAAACCTTTTCCGGACCGATACATATAACAATCGAATGATTTGATAAGAGTAAAGGCGTGGTTGGGAGGGCAGGAATATATTTTCGATAACATGTATATAATTTTTCGGAAAAACCAAAATTATTTCAATAACAAATCTATAACTTTTTTCGACTACAAGTCGTTAACTTTTCGATAGCAAGTCGATATTTTTCAATCACATGTTGCTATATTTTCGAAAACAATTCGAAATTTTTTCGATAAAAGCCAAATTTTTTCCGTTGGTAAAGCCATATTTTTTCGATAACAAATCAATATTTTTCCATAGCAAATCGATAACTCTTCGATAACAAATGAAATTTATTTCGATAACTTTTAGATAATAAATCGATAACTTTTCCATAAAAATCGATAACTAATCGAGATTTTTTTAATAATGTAGCTAACTTAAATTTTTCGATAGCAAATCAACAATTTTTCGATAACTATTTCGATCGATATTTTTTCAATAAGAAATCGATATTTGTTCGGAAAAAAATTTGAATAACTTTATGAGTTAATCGGGGATTGCCCATATTGCTTTAAATGTATGAAACCATTTATTTGAAGCAATTTTTAATTTTATAATTTATTTAATAATTATTAAATATAAATTTATTTAATAATTTAAACAACGTGACATCAGGACGGACAATGCGACAGCTGTTTCGATTATACTTTGTTAATCTTTTCATGACCCAAAAAATGATCTTACAATGTTTATGTTCCAACCTGTTTTTACAAATTTGTCTTCGTTATTGTTATTGTTTTTAAATAAGGATGTCCGCCCCTGAGGATACCAAGGAGTTTGGCGAAACGTCGGGTTTATAAGTGAAGTTTTATCTTGCACTATTTAACACACCAGTAGGTGCGCGTTCTACAATAGTAGACCGCTTGTGCATTTCGTTAAATATTCTCGCTTACCTTATGTCACTCACGCACACAGTCGTATTACTCTTATATTACTAGACAATAACCTTATTCAGTGTCATTGCGGCGACCGATGCGTGCGCATCTTGGAGAAATTTGACGGGGAAAGTTAATTTCTACAATTATAGAACGCTCGTTTTACATTTTTTTATACATGTACTAGAAGACCCGGCAGACGTTGTCCTGCCCTAAATTTGGCCAATCTGCATACATTTTAATAAGCTTTTTCCGTCTGACTCTGCCCTCCCCCCTCTTCACTTTTTCCTAATCCTTTTATTCACTCCTCCCTCCGTCTTTTTCGCTTCATCTATCTCCATCTTCGTCTCATTCTATCTCTTTCTCAATCTCCTAATCCTTCTCTCTTTTCTCTTTTCTCTTTTCTCTTCTCTCAATTTCTTCTCATTCTTCTGCATCCCTTATTTCCTGTCCCAGAAGGTGGTATGTATTCTATTCCAGTCCAGGTCCCAGTCCCATTCCGAGTCTCAGTCCCAGTCCTAGTCCTAATCCCAATCCCAGTCCGTCTCTGGATAATATATTACTCTGTACTAAAGCACTAATCTACAGCTTTCATTTGATATCCATATTCTAAAAACACACTATAGGGGTACCTGGTTTTGGCCTATATCTCGAGACCCTAGTCACCCAGGGGTATGAAAATTACCTTCTACTAAAGCACTCGTCAACAGCTTTCATTTGATGTCCATATTCTATAAACACAATCTAGGGGTACCTGGGTCCACGTTTTGGCCTATATCTCGAGACCCTAGTCACCCAGGGGTATGAAAATTACCATCTACTAAAGCACTCATCACAGCTTTCATTTGACATCCATATTCTAAAAACACACTATAGGGGTACCCGGGTCCATGTTTTGGCCTATATCTCGAGACCCTAGTCACCCAGGGGTATGAAAATTACCTTCTACTAAAGCACTCGTCAACAGCTTTCATTTGATGTCCATATTCTAAAAACACACTATAGGGGTACCCGGGTCCACGTTTTGGCCTATATCTCGAGACCCTAGTCACCCAGGGGTATGAAAATTACCATCTACTAAAGCACTCATCACAGCTTTCATTTGACATCCATATTCTAAAAACACACTATAGGCGTACCCGGGTCCACGTTTTGGCCTATATCTCGAGACCCTAGTCACCCAGGGGTATGAAAATTACCTTCTACTAAAGCACTCGTCAACAGCTTTCATTTGATGTCCATATTCTATAAACACAATCTAGGGGTACCTGGGTCCACGTTTTGGCCTATATCTCGAGACCCTAGTCACCCAGGGGTATGAAAATTACCATCTACTAAAGCACTCATCACAGCTTTCATTTGACATCCATATTCTAAAAACACACTATAGGGGTACCCGGGTCCACGTTTTGGCCTATATCTCGAGACCCTAGTCACCCAGGGGTATGAAAATTACCTTCTACTAAAGCACTCGTCAACAGCTTTCATTTGATGTCCATATTCTAAAAACACACTATAGGGGTACCCGGGTCCACGTTTTGGCCTATATCTCGAGACCCTAGTCACCCAGGGGTATGAAAATTACCTTCTACTAAAGCACTCGTCAACAGCTTTCATTTATGTCCATATTCTATAAACACAATCTAGAGGTACTTGGGTCCACGTTTTGGCCTATATCTCGAGACCCTAGTCACCCAGGGGTATGAAAATTACCATCTACTAAAGCACTCATCAACAGCTTTCATTTGATATCCATATTCTATAAACACACTCTAGGGGTACCCGGGTCCACGTTTTGGCCTATATCTCGAGACCCTAGTCACCCAGGGGTATGAAAATTACCTTCTACTAAAGCACTCGTCAACAGCTTTCATTTGATGTCCATATTCTATAAACTCACTCTAGGGGTACCTGGGTCCACGTTTTGGCCTATATCTCGAGACCCTAGTCACCCAGGGGTATGAAAATTACCCTCTACTAAAGCACTCATCACAGCTTTCATTTGACATCCATATTCTAAAAACACACTATAGGGGTACCCGGGTCCACGTTTTGGCCTATATCTCGAGACCCTAGTCACCCAGTCACCTATCCTATATTTCAAGTTAGATCAAACTACACACGGGGTGCAAAACAAATTCAAAATCGGTTCAGTAGTTTAGGAGTCCATGGGCCTCAATTGTGTGACACATGTTTTTTATATATTAAGATGTACATAAGTCGTTTAGCACTCAATATATAAATATGTAAAAAAATTATGTTATACATGTAACAAATGGATTTGTCCTGATCATCAGGTTCTCCTGTGTCCGGACTGCGCTAAATATGAAGAATCGGAGGTGGAATACATGACCGAATAAAAAAAAAGAGTCTTTTATTATTATAAGGTAAAATTTTGTGTTTTTTAGTCATGTACAAGAAGTCTGATTTTTGGTTCCTAATGTGTCTAAATTGGTTATGTTTTATTTGTTTTAGTTTTAAAATAAAATCTTTTTTATTATTACCAAAAAATATTTTTCCATTTATAAAGATTTCCTTTGAAAACCTTCTATTAAAGATGTTCTACATAAGTAGAGCGCGCGACTACTAACGTCCCAAATAGGGGCGCGCCTACTGATACCGTTAGGACGTAGTAAAGATTGAAAAGTTCAAAAATAAACATATATCCCTAGCAAAAGACATGTTTTTTGCTTGGACATCGTTACACGTAGCTATGCGGTGAAGAGATGAATGGGAGATTTTTCATTTTGTGCTATAATAATCGATTACAATACAATAATTGAATAAGTTCAAGGGCGTAGCTTGGAGGGTAAGCAGAGGAATTCCTAATTTAAAGTGTAAGATTTGATGAAAATATTGGCGGAATTTGAAAGATCGGTTACAGTTCAATATCTTGATAAGTCCAAGGGCGTAGCTAGGAGGATACAAGATGAATGGAAGTGGATATTGCACCCCACCCCCTCCCGCCATTGCTTTATACTTTTAGGTTTAATTTCATTTAACCATTCAAGGGTCGATAATAACACGACAATTTCATAAATTTATGAGTGTAGCCCGATAAGGCAGCGGGGAGGCGTCATTACTGCACAAAAAATTATATATCAGTTTTAAAAACAACCTATAAACAACCAATTTACAATAAAAAATATTAATAATTTCGGCTATATGTGCAAGGATAAAAATCTTCAAATTTAGGGACGGCCTTCTGCACATTTTTTCGACACAGTCTAATGTACACTTATACTAAATTGCCACTTGAGTAGCTGCAACAGTGGCGACAATTGACAGCCAGTAGCCCGCACACATTTAACCATAGACACCAGCTCCAACCCACCAAACAATTAGTAGCCACCGGCCGCAGTAACAGCAAAAACAAACAAAAACAAGTAAGGACGGGACTGTCTCCGGCTGTGCCGAAGACTTCCTACCTTTCATGAATGGGGCTGAACAATAATCTCATCCCATTCGTAATCTCCAAATAATGCGCTGTATAAGACAAGAAATATATAGTGAACAGATGTACATACCTAAACAATTTTAAGATAAATATAAAAAATGGCAAAAAACCCCCTTATCTGAACGATCGGTTGTATGGGATATATATTATATATAGCTCCGACGACAGTGATTTTTACAGGAAATCTTCTATGATATATTAAAATATATATCACCGAGTTTCACGTTTATACTTTCTAAATTAAGGGAGAAATGGCCAAAAATCTTTCTATCTGAACGATCGGTTGTATGGGATATAACTATATATAGCTCCTATCAAAGTGATTTTTTCAGGATATCTTCTATGATATATTAGAATATATATCACCGAGTTGTACGTTTATACTTTCTAAATTGTGGCAGGAATAACCAAAATCGTCTTATCTGAACGATCGGTTGTATGGGAGATACATATATGTCATAGTGGTCCGATCCTACCGGATCCGACAAATGTCTAATATAATACAAAAATACATCCTTGTGCAAAATTTCATTGAAATATCTCAAAATTTGAGGGACGAGTTTGCGTTCAAACAGACAGACGGACGGACAGACGGACATAGCTATATCAACTCAGTTCGTCGCCCTGATCAATTCGGTATACTTAATGGTTAGTCTATCTTCTATATTTCTCAACGTTACAAATATTCATGAAAGGTATAAAAACCTGCCGGCTGATGAGTAGCGCGAAACGCTTAATTTGCCCTGTGGAATTAATTTTATCGATGTTCAGTGATCATCGCTTGTCGCAGCAGCTACTGTCGTCCCTTGGATTTTTATTTCCAATTCATTTGCAGCGTTGTTGTTGTTTTCGCATATTCATATACACCAACCAACGGCGATAGCGGTGACACATCGAATTCACTGCATCAGCAACACCAGCATTGCACTTGCTGTCTGCTTGCACTGTCCACTGTCATTTATTATTAATATCTTTTTTAATTTCGTTCTTCTTTAACTCATTCTTCTTCTTCTGTTTAGCGTGCGTGTACAGTCGCAATGCCTTTAAAGTTGAGTTGGACCCAGCCTTATCGAGGGACTGGCATTTATGATGTATAGCAAATCGTAATCGCTTATTGTTTGTTAGTGTGTTGTATGTATATTAGACTGGTTTAAAAAACACTTTCAAAAGTACGCCCCTAAATTTGAAGCTTGTTTTAAGGGGATGCCATAAATTCTCTTTTTATTTCTTAATGCCGCCGGAATTGTTTTCAAAACGTCAGCTCGTTATTTGGCATTCGCTTATTTATGTAATTTTTTTGTTGCTAAGAAGCTCTATAATTCCATTTTAAGTCATTTTGCGGTCATTTTCTCATAGTTCTGTTGGCCAAACTAATCATAGCCCCTTAAGCTATGCTCATTTTTTTACCGAATTGAACCAAACTATAATGTGAAAGCGACCGCAAATCATGTTCAACTCGCTTTATTCCGGCGGATAGAATGTAAGTATTTTCCACCGAAGCAGCAGCGCTAACAAAATTAGGGTGCTCTACGCTGAAAACAGGAGAGAAGCAACAAAATGACCTATATAAAAAGAATCCAAGGATAAGGCATCAGTGATGTAATATCGGCACAGAAATGATGAGTCGTCTGATTATGCCTAGAAATTAGAGCCTACTCTTATGGCACGAGATCTTCTCGATATTCAATTAATCGCCGCTTTGTATAGCTTGAGAATGAAGCTCGTTCTTTTAACGAGGCCTTAAGGTGCTTCGGATTGCAAAATCATTTAAGTTTGCCCAAGTTCGTTGCCCTAATAGTTTTCTCCTAAATTTTTCTCAGGAGATTACTCGGTGGTGATCGTATGGGGCCTAGCTGGCATGCATGTCGTAACCTTTCCTAGCCATGAGAAAATGTATTTAATTCAATACTGTGTGTGCAGAAACCCAAGAAAGAAAAACGTTGATATGCGCCTTAAGTCTGTAATGGTAGACTTTAAACAAAAAACACCGCTTGCTTTCCCATTTGCACTTGAGTATGCGGAAAAGATCGAAAGACAGCCGTTTCGGAACCTTTCCTGTCTTGCGACCCAACACAGGGCATCTTTGATGAGCTATAGATACCAGCGTAGCTTAACTCCTCCTACCTATATCCGATTTTAGCATGCTCGATTCTAATGCGTTCTTGGCAGTTGTCAACGGTGGTTGCCAATGAAAATCGTTTGATTAGTCTCTGAGACTATACTGTCCTGTCTATTTGTCGTCTATCACTCTCTTTTGAAAAAACTTTCTCCTGTAAGATACTGCAAGAATTGCAAATTGGAATCCTCAAAGTGAAAAGTTTCGAATACATTCTGCTCCTCTTTAAGGCCTCCTGTTATTCACCTCTAACAGGTTATCTTTTGTTCTGCACCCAGAAGTCAACAGCTGCCTAACGAAGTGCATACAGGACATAAGGACAGTTTTATACCACTTAATTTACGTCTATATATTTTCTTATGTCCATTGCGTGCTCATTACCGTATATATATCGGCTGATTTAAAATATCGGACTCTCTCTGCGAACCACCTCAGTGAAAGTTGACATTTAACTCCCCCAGCGGGTCAAGTGGCTAAGAATATACCCGCATAAGATTCAAAAGTTTACCAGCGCAATTTATAACTACTTCAATTTTCCACGTCACCTATCTATAGTGAGTTATGTTTCTTTAGCAGTTGAGGCTCTATCGATCCCATGTTCCTAATGGAAGTAGAATGTGGGGGCGGGATGGCCCAGAAGGTTCAAACTGGTCAGGCTTGTACCTTAATGGTGCTTGTAACCATAAAATACCTGGGCTATATCAGAAAAAGGACCCTCAATATCGATAACACACCGTAAAACCTTCGGGGTTTAAGTTGATTGTTCTTTTCGTCTACCGTCTTTTTCCAGACTAAAACATCACCATTATTATCAAGAGAATACCTTGGTTGAACATACCATGGCTGATATACGGTCTCAGTCCACACTTCTTTCTGAGGGCCCTATTAAGGGTATATTACGCTGCTACATTTTCCTTAATCCATTCTCATTATCCTTTTCCAACATAATTTCCATGTCAGACACGGGCCCGGCCAAAGCGATGCTAAAGTTTCTGAGCACAAAAACAAAAAGTGATTACATTCGAAGCCATGCCAGCTTTTTGTCTCCAATAATTTGACATTGTTACGCGCTGGACACCCCAACAGTGAACTGCTTGATGCAAACTACTTACATATATCAAGAAATGGATGCGACCTACTTAGGAAAGATTTTGATTTGAGTTATACAAAAGGCTAAACTCTTGCCTATTCAGTCACAATTAAACATTTCAGGAGCATTTTGGCCTACTATCTTTCTCTCGCACTTGCAAAATATCATATCATGCTGGAAAAATTTCCAAATGAGCCACCCTGTATATTCCCATATTAAAACCTTCGTGTCAATGAAAAACAAAATAATTAATGAATGTCATACAAAAGGCTCGTAATTCATTTGATGGATGTAAATTTGACAATTATAGATTCGATTGAATCCGTTTACAACAATCCTACGGGACATCAGTCAAACACCTTTCAATGCTTATTAGCTATGTATGCATGTATGTATGTGCTTTTAACTTGGAACTACTACTGAACAATAGCATTTAATAGCTGATAGCTTCTCTTCAGTGGCTCTGCTTGCTGCATTTGCCAAATTAATTGTTGTTTTTTTGTGTTGTTGCAAATAATAGCGAATTTGGCACGTCGCTGGGACGTGAGTTAAAGACGAAATGACAATTTTGTACAAAATATAACAAAGTATTAGCTATTAGAAGTTCAAAGCTTGCTGTGCAATGAAGCAAGAAAATTTTTGTGATAAAATACTGAGCATGAGACTTTTGTTGCTGTTTTAATTGCTCCTCTTAATTTCCATATTTGTGCTAAACTATCGGCGATTTTAAGAAACTTTAATATTTCGGAGATCTAGGGAAGGAGGAGCGGTCGGAGAGGGAGAGATAGAAGAAGAGGTAGGGAAAGGGAAGAAGGAGAGAGGGGGAGAGGGACAATTAGAAAGAGAAATAGAAAAAGAGTGAGGAAGAGAGAGATGGTGATGGTGATAAATATGGAGAGAAAGAGAGAGACCGAGAGCGAAAATAATACGAATTGTATTAAGAATTCGACAAAAAGTTCCAAAATACCTTAATGGTGGTGGATCAAATAGGGCCGAGCGCAGGATGTGAACGATGCAAACCCTGTGCAGGAATAAACACGCCATATTAGGCATTTAATCAGCTTCAAAAGTTTCTGTACAATCGAAAGCCGCGTCGACGGTCTCTCGACAATGCCTCTACTGAAACACGGCTATAAACAATTCGGAAGTCTGCAATTAGTAGTCTTCCTAAGTGACTAGAGCAAAAGACGACATCACGCAAACTCGAAAAAAACCAAACCGCTCAAGGAAAGAGGTAGCTTCGCGAGTAGCGAACGGACGCCCTGTCTCCACAGGCCCATTGGTAGGCAAAGGTGTTGAGCCGGCGGCTCCTGGTAATATTTAAAGTCATTATGGAGTGGCATCCTTTCTCATGGCACCCGTGTCATCTATCGTCATCTCATACATGTAGATAAACGGGAAGATGGATGAACATTGAATTTGTCGCCGCAGTCACTTTTCCCCAACAAAATAAAAGCAGATATCGCGTTTTTGCTCCTACCTTCTTTTAAACAATTTTACAGAACATTTTCTTAAATAGGCTGGGTATTCCAAATACCTGCTCTGAAATCACTGTCATTGAAACTTTAAACGCAACCGTGCACTGAGTAGAGAGTTTTGATTCAAGGTACTGCTATGCTTTCCATTGGGCATGAATTGCACGCGATGGATCTCAAGCTCAGCACAAAGCCGTGCTGAGTGATAAATAAATATTTGATTAATATTATAAATGTGAATGTTGGGATGTTTAGATGCCAGAAAGTTCAAATTTTTATATTTCTTAGGACAAGAGAGGGTCTAATAAAACTTGCAGTTATTATTATGCCTGGAAAGCCTGCAACCTTTGTGTAGATCTATTGTGCATAAAACTTGCAGTTAGTTTTTAATTATTCCTTAATCACCTTTGTAACTCAATCACTCCAGAACGGCTGTACTTACTTGCAAAAATTTTGACAAACAGAGAGACAATAGTCTAGAACGATCTGCAGGCTATACTTTTCTCAAACGGAGAGGGGAGAAAGAGGTTCTACGACCCCAGGGAACAATAACTTGTAACCTTTACGGGCTGAATTCGAGACCAATTCTTCTTCACTCTGGGAACATTTCGAGGTTGTTTCTGAATTATTTCGGTACTTTTTCGGACAGTTTCGGAACGCGTTCAGAATAGTTTCAAAACTATTTCGAGAAAGTCATTAAGGTATTGGTGATTAGGGATTAGAGAGTTTCTTATAAATCATTTACGACCAAGATGATTTTATCCCCACCGGGGTCTTTTCGAGGTTTTTTCTGGATTGCTTTGGTACTTTTTCGGACTGTTTCGAGATATCCTCAGGATAATTTATTAAAACGAGAAAATGTTCCTTATTGGCAATAGTCTAGAAGGATCTGCTGGCTATACTTTTCTCAAAGGGAGAGGGGAGAAAGAGGTTCTACGCCCCTAGGGAACAATAACTTGTAACCTTTACGGGCTAAATTCGAGACCAATTCTTCTTTACTCTGGGAACATTTCGAGGTTGTTTTGAATTATTTCGGTACTTTTTCAGACAGTTTCGGAACACGTTCAGAATAGTTTCAAAACTATTTCGAGAAAGTCATTAAGGTATTGGTAATTAGGGATTAGAGAGTTTCTGATAAATCATTTTAGGACCACGATGATTTTATCACCACCGAGGTTAGTTACATGTAACCATTTCGGCGCTATTTCTTCATAACCCGGGGATCTTTTCGAGGTTTTTTCTGGATTACTTTGGTACTTTTTCGGACTGTTTCGAAATATGTTCAGGATAATTTATTAAAATAAGTTGTTTTTTATTTGAAAAAATAATTTTTTAGTCAATAAGGAACATTTTCTCGTTTTAATAAATAATAAATAGAGGTCAGTTACTTGTAACAGTTTCGGGCTGATTTCAGAACTGTTTCTCCATTATCCTGCGATCATTTAGAGTTTTTTTTTGATTATTTTGGTACTTTTTCTGATGTGTTAATTATAGCTATAAAGCAATTTCGAGACTTGTCATTTCGGGATAGGAAATTTGGGAATTGGTTTTTTCGGAATTCTGGCACCATTTGTTCATTTTTTCAGGATTATTTCAGTACATTTTCGGAATGTGTTCAGGATAGTGTCAACACCATTTCGAGATTGTCATATCTAGTTTGTCATTTCGGGATTGGTAAACTGGAACGGACAGCTCGGTATTGGTCACCGTTTATGGACTATAAATACATTTTTAGATAACTTTTAAGCTTTTCCGGTACTTCTTGATAGTTTGTCAGTTTGGAAATATTTCGGAAAAGTTTCGGAACTATTTAGGGACCAATTCGAGATCATATAGGAAATATATCGGAACTGCATCGGGATCATCTCGAAACTATCAATAAGCTTTCTCAAGTGTTAAAATTTGGTGGGTCAAAATGTTCAAACAGAACAACTAGCCATCGTCCCTTATATAAATAAACACAGTGGAGCGACTAAGAACAAGAACAACAACTAAAACAACAATCAACTGCACTGCGTTGCTTTTGCGGTTAAGTGTCTACAACTGTAATCGTGTTGCAGCTGTGCGGTTTTTTGTAAGCTTAACACCAAAACAAAAGTTCGTCGGCTGACCGACCGCAACGCAACTAGCCACAACAACAATATACATTTACACGCAAACAAAAAAGTGGGTTGAGGTTAAAAACCGTTGCGTTTAAGTAATAAAAACAAATGGTGAAAAGTCAATAATAAAGAAAACAATGATCAGCAGCGACCAACGTGGAGTGCGTAGATATGTTTCGTGTGTACGTATATATGCACATACTCGTGTATGTGCAGTGTAGTTGTATAATTGACCACTCGCCAGAGCCTGAGCCACTTACCGGCTCGCACTCTCCACCATCAACAACCGCCGCAGCAGCTCACTTCATCCATTCACTGAATTTACGCCACTTTAACGCTTTCGTTCTATCGAATTCTGCTGAGTTTCTACATGCACGCACACACACACATACGCACATAAACTCAAAGGCAAATAACCATAAAAAAACTCATAAACACCAAATTTCCATTCATTTTCCTTGCTTTTAAATTTTTACTTGCCAACTTTTCATGCTCATCCACAGTTTCTGGTTAGGAAATCTCTTTTTTCATGAATATATGGGGGTATGTAAATATGTTATGTGTATAAACGCTGTTCTATGTACAAACATATATGTATATAGGAAAGTTCATATGCAGTGTACTGCTGGCTATTTGTCCGTCGGCTGTGTTAAGCAGGAAGCGGCGCATCACGTTATAAAAATAGCCAATAAAGCGTTTGAGTGGAGGAAAATTGTGCAAAGTGCACGGGTGTTAGCTGATTTACGAGCTCAATATTGGCGATATTAATCGGTGGGTATTTCTGAATCATTGATTTTCAATGGTTCGCGTTTGTGTGTTGAATGTTTCTGTTTTTTTTTCAAATTTACCTGATGGGTTTGAATTCAGAATTGTCTTACGAAATACGTATGTTTCTTGAAAATTGGGTGAATAATTTGTTTGTTATAATTATTATTTTATTTGATTTTCTTATATTTTTATTATGTTGAAATCTTTTTATTTTTTTAATTTTATCTTACTTTATTATTACTTCTTTTATTTTTATTTATCTTCTATTATTTTTGTTTCTTTTATTTCAATTTCTTTAACGCTTTTGTGTTTTATTAAATTTATTATTATTAACAATTTTTTTTGTTTTTATCGGCCTATTGATAAATCATTCAAGGTTCGAATCGAGCTCAAGGCCAGAACAATAATTTTTTTAATGATAATTATTGTTATTTTTTAATTTTTCTAAATTTGAAAAATTGTATTTTGTTTTTGGAATAGTAAGTAGAAAATTTTTCAAACAACCTGCCATAGCTGCGCAGATAGATCCATTTCGAAGGGTGCTAAGCCTTCATCATCAGTACGCTTTAGGCATGCTGCGCTAACCACCTGTATAGCTAAATGGCATGCCTAAATTATTGTTCTGGCCTTGAGCTCGATTCGAACCTTGAATGATTTATTATTATTATTATTATTGTTATTATTATTATTATTATTATTATTATTATTATTAATATTATTATTATTATTATTTTTAACTTTTTATTTTTGCTTACATTTTTTAAATTTTTGTTTTTATATGATTTTATTTTATTTTATTATATTTACGTTTATTTTAGTTTGTTTTATTTTATTTTTTTTTATTCTATTTTATTTATTTATTTTTTTACTTCGGTTTGTTTTATTTTATTTTATTTCACTTTATTTACGTTTGTTTTAGCTTGTGTTATTTTATTTTTTTCATAATTTTTTTATATTATTTTATTTTATTTTTATTTTATTTTTCTTTTGTTTTGTTTCATTCTTTTTATTTTATGTTATTTGTTTATTTTTATTTTAATTTATTTTATTTTAATTGATTTTATTTAAATTTTTTTTATTTTATTTTCATTCATTTTAGTTTATTTTATTTTTTATTTTATTTTTGTTTGTTTTATTTTTTTTCGTTTGTTTTTTTTATTTTATATAATTTTATTTTATTATTTTTTTCCTTAATTTTTTTTTAATTTTTTAATTTTTCTTTTATTTTATTTTATTTTTTGCTTTAGATTGTTTTATTTTTTTGTATTTTGTTTATTTTTTATTTTAGTTTTTTTTTATTTATTTTTATTTTATTTTATTTTGTTTTATTTTATTTTATTTTACTTTATTTTATTTTATTTTATTTTATTTTATTTTATTTTATTTTATTTTATTTTGTTTTATTTTATTTTATTTTATTTTACTTTATTTTATTTTATTTTATTTTATTTTATGCTATTGTATTTGATTTTTATTATTCATCTTTACCCCTCCTTATCATTGTTAACTTTTGAATGATAGGGCCTTGATCGTACGACCATCTGCCTGATAAAGTAGGGTCAACTATCTACTTTAAATATCGCCCCTTGTTGCCCCTTGTTGTGTAACTGTGGTCTACTGCCTCAGTAGTCCCGGCATCCGGAAGGCCTCGTTAAAATGCTAGCGAATAAAATCGGCTGAAAATAGTCCTGGGTTAAGAGGTTGGCAAAAAAAAATAGGTGCAAGTAATTAGCAACCATCATAGTTGGCGATTATAGAGTTCAGCAAAGCCCGCGCACTAACGATAAAGTTTTGGATAGAGTCAACCAAAGCACAACTACCAGAAATCATAGTATCGTCGAAACTTAAGAGGCTGGTCGCCAACCATCAGAATAATCGGCAGGCACATTTTGAATTCAGGTTTGCCACAAAATCTTTGAATATTCAAATTTGCAGTTGCCAGAAAATTCGTTTTCCATATTACGACACCCTTTATTTAAATGATAGCATAATATACATATGCTACTTTTTTTAATTTCTACATTTGCAGGCCATTTATACTTTGTAAGGCCTCCTGCCGTTGAATGTTGCTGCTTGCCATCTCTACTTGCTACAAATCACTCGCTTCATCTATTTTTGTTGTTGCTTCATTGTATTCACCATTGCGATTTCAGTTGCATACATAGCCCGATTCAAATGATCAACCAAAAATAGACCCAGCTTTCTGTAGTCTATTGCCTGCTGCTCTGTGCCTGCAATCGCTCGATGTGGCAGTGGCAGGGACTAAAGAGGTAACAAAGAACAGCAACGCATCTCCCCAGTGGGGGCAATTACATACATATTGAACAACACAGCAAGTGCCCAAAAGATATATATATTTATATTATTGTGTATGTATGTATGTGTGCATTTGGTCCAATATAAGCGCCACACGTCGCGTTTGTTGTGCATTTTAGGCTGCGTCTGCGGGAAATCGCATTTTGTCTACAAAGGAAATTCGAAATTGCAATTGGTAATACAGGCACAACATCACAGAAGCAAGAACAAACACACACACACAAAAGCAAATGGACATTATCAACGAAATGGTCGCTGTTATTGCAATTTGTTGTTTCTTTTTATTGGTTTGGCACTTTGATGGCAGAAAATCAAAAGCTTCCGGTATAGTATGTGTCCAAGGGGATACGATTCACCTTGGTTTGATTTTTATTTTTTTCTTCATAGAAATTAATTTATATTTTTAATATTCCACATGAAAGTGATTTTATTTGGATCTGGTACTGTTATTTTTCATATTCTGGAAGCCAATTTGAAGCATCCTAAGCAATCTCTATTTACCATCTCTGGCAATTTCTTAAAATTATAGTTTTCCTAAACGTATGCAACATTAGTTAGGGAGGAGTTTCTCCTAATTGCTTTTGCGGGTTAGAATCCCAACATCCCCCTTTTCGAATGGTTTTCCTTTCTGGGACCGCTTTCATATTTCTTAACGGCGGCATTCCATATTTCCAGTTTTGATGTGTAAACAAATTTGCTCGGAAAATAATAATGATGTGGATGATGATTACGATGCCTCTGTTTAATGTCACCACTATGGACGGCACGGAAAGAAAGGAATGAAAGGACAAGACAGGGAGCAAACCAACCGAAGCCAAAACCAGATCCGGAGCAGAATCCGGAACCGAAACCGAAATTTCACTCGGCACAGAATACGGACCTTATACCATAACCTCAGCTGGAAACGTAACAGGATACAGAAGCGAAACCTAATCGATACCGGAACCGAAACAAAACAAGGTTGGATTAGCCTTCAAAACAGAAACCGGATCCTGAACCAAATCCACAACCCAAACGCAGAAAGTGAGACCAAACATGAAAGCGAAACTGACCAGAAGGAAACCGGAATCGAAAACTAAGTCGAAACTGAAAGCGAAACCGAAACTTGAACGTAATCCGGACCGTTGCCGGAACCGAAAAAATGTCGGACTGGGGCTGAAATCTGGTTCCAATACGGGACCAAAACCAGAACTGGAGCCGAAAAATAGAAATCAAAATTAAACTTCACGACTTCTGAACTCCCTGCGACCTAGTCCCGACATTTTGCTCTAAGTGTGCTCTAGCTTTAGCGCAAGTCTTTTGCATCGCCGTAAGCGCACTTTAGACAGTACGTCGAAGGTCGCCCGTAGGTGCGCCCGTATCCGCGTTCTTAAAGTATTTGGGTAACGTAGTAGTTATATCGGTACAGCTTTTAGTGTGTCATTATTTGATATCTGTGATAAGTTTTGCTGTCCATCTGCCTCGTGGTTCATTTTCCAATCGTTCCGCCACAGCCTTAACACTTCTTTACTGTTTTCTTAGTTGACGTTTTCCATGCGCTCTTGATCCCCCCGCGTTTTTTTCCTTCGGTAGCCTACTTCTTCCCAGGACAAATAGGTTGTTGTTGTTGGTGAAGCCGTACCTTCAATAGGTGCGGTCACTCACAAATTGGCATCAATATCCCCTAAGGGAAGTCCAATCTAAGGAAACTTGCAGATTCAACAGGGTTGAATTCAGCGGGTACGAGTACTAGTCCCCCATTACAATTTCAGAGAGGGTGGGTAGTCGTGTGGAGGCGTACTACATGCAGAAAATACATTGCTTATGACGACATTGTCGAAGCTGTACCAGAAGGATTTGCTTCTTCCTGAGGACAGGGTTTGTGGGGCATTTATCGGCATAAGTCTTTGCCTCCTTATTTCCTTGGAAAGCAGGGTCTCCTCAATCGCATATTTATTCGGGTGTCCAGGTTTCTGAGTAATTAACATAAAGTGTTTGTACAGCATTTCCTTTCTCTCCTTTATGGGGAGATTTTCCGCCACACTGTGTAGATGGCACAATGGCAGTTCTTACTGCGGTGCTTTGACAGGCTTGCAGCTTTTCTAGTGTGTTTCTTTTTTGTTCGGCGACCATTTTGAAGGCGTATAGCATACAAGTGGCTGGCCAATTTCTTTATAGGTAACTATTAGCGTTTCTTTGTCTTTTCCCCAATTGCTGACAGCTGGGAACTAGCGGATTTATTACTGCTCTGAACTTCCGGTGTAATAGCCGGCTGCATGCTTAGGTTAGGTTAGGTTAGGTGGTAGCTGCCCTGATAAGGATAGCTCACTTGGACAACACGAAGGTCCGTTGTGACACCACATACACCAAAAATAACGGCGACTTAGATCTAGCTACTTAGAGAATCGTTGGGTAGCAACGATAAAGCTCCGAATGATACCGATCTCAACTTCGGATAAATCCTCGGGAGATCCAAGTGAGTCGCGACCGAATTACTTTCGCCTAGTTCTGGCAAAAGCTGGGCAATCAAGCATAAAGTGATTTGGTGATTCCACCTCATCATCCTCCATACAGCTGCGGCAGGATGGAGTTTCCAGTATATTGAGACGTACCGCATGGATACCCATGGGACAGTGCCCTGTCAATACCCCAATGACCATTTGTAGGTGAGCCTTAGTGAACCCAATTATTTCAGCAGACCTCCTGCCATCCACTTTCGGCCAGAAAGATTTTGCTACCCTGCAAGACGTGGTGTCCGCCCAACGTTTGCTGATATGACTCGAGGCCCAGCTATGGAGGAACAATGCACAGGTGGGCAGCGGAATCTCGAAATCTCTACAGCCATCTTCATCCGGTTCAGTTGTACCGATGCGGGCTAAGAGATCCGCTTGACAGTTACCCGGGATATCACTATGCCCCAGGACCCAGATAATCCTAATTGTAAAATAATTCCATGCAATCGCAAGCGAGGTCAGCCACTCCCAGACCACCCTCGATAGCACTGTAGTTGAGCTCAAAGCCTTGATAGCCGCTTGGCTATCAGAGTAGATGTTAAATTCCCTAACCGTAGTAGCATGGCTAGCATTCATCCACCGCATCCTTAATCGCAGCAACTTCCGCTTGGAATACACTGCAGTGATCATTTAACTCTTGACAAAAGACCCACCAACCTTTCCGACCAGCTTCAATCCCATCCGTTAACAAGTTAACCGGTCTCATGCCCCAGATAATTCCTCTTCCCCACTCCTCTCTCGGTGGAATGACTGGGGTGAAGGAGCAGTTATCGTCATACAATAGTCCGTTCTGTCCGGGATAAAGTCGAAACTGGTAAGAAGGCTAGAGTGTCCGAAGTCAGAAAGCCCATAGCCCATATCACGAAG
>JARSSU010020091.1:0-11882 GCA_029619165.1 Eurosta solidaginis
ATTATGTGGCTAGGCAAACAAAGATAGGGACGAAATTTCTATCATGTACCAAACTGGTTAAAAAAGATGTTTCGTTGTCTACTCTGACTCGAGTGAGTTTCAAGTTGGGTGTCCCTGAGTCGTCGTATGAGAAGTTGCTATGCTCAGATCTTTGGCCGGTGAATGTCGTGGTT
Organism: Eurosta solidaginis; assembly: GCA_029619165.1. Taxonomy (NCBI): domain Eukaryota; kingdom Metazoa; phylum Arthropoda; class Insecta; order Diptera; family Tephritidae; genus Eurosta; species Eurosta solidaginis. The sequence continues at coordinate 174 of JARSSU010020091.1, forward strand.
ATGCCTTTTCAGTTTTTTCGAAGGGCTCATCGGAAGCCGCTACGGAGGTAGTAGGCGTGACTTCCCCCCTATTAAAAATATCGGTGGACTGAAAATTAACTATCAAAATCTGTCTGGCATGAGGACCAAAGCTGACCTGGTGAACAAGTTTAGTGCGCAGTTAGATTATGACATCTTCGCATTCGTGGAAACATGGCTTAATGAAACATTTTTTGATTCTGAATTTTTTGCCTCCAACCTTTTTAATGTATTTCGTAGGGATCGTGATGCAGAAAAAACTGGCCTCAATCGGGGTGGTGGTGTTTTAATTGTCGTCAAACGTGAACTTCGAGCTTATTTAGTGCAACTAAAAATTGATGATTCTTCGCTGGACCAGATCTGCGTTTGCTTAACTCGCACCACCTCGCAAGGTTCTCTGTACGTTATGGCATAATATGTACCACCTTCGAGCGCACTTGAGTTATACAAGTGTTAAAGAAACTAGTATTTCTCTGAAAAGGTGCTTGTTAATTATTTTTTTAATTAATATGTTTAATACAAATATTTATTTTTTAATCATTTCATTATATAAAATTATTTTCGAGTTAAACGTGATGAATATTAACAAAAACGACATTTTCAATCTCCATCAATTATTTTTCAATTCTAACCGCCTACTAAAAATTTCATTATTTTCAAAATTGCTGAAGTTGCTATCTCGTAACAACTCGGCCTTTCTTGCATTTCAGATTGACCTCAATCAGATTTCATTGTTGCTTATATCTTCATCAATACTTTTGTTATCATCGTCGGGAATCATAGAATTAAACGGTTTTAACTTCTCTGATGAAAATACTGTAGAATGTGCACTTACCAATATTGAGTGTTAGGAATAACTCACGTATGGCAATAAAGACGCGTCTCAACTTTTGCATAATTTCTTCACGAGTATTACCAGCAACCAAAATGTCGTCCATGTAATGGATCATGTCACCTGGTTCAGTTCTTTCCTTAACTTTCGCCATCAAACGTTGAAAAACTGCTGGTGCGTTTTTTAACCCGAACGGCATGCGTTTAAATTCGTATAACCCTTCGGTTGTCACAAATGCAGTATATTTTCTACTTTCATTTGAAATCGGCACTTGATAATAACCGCTATTTAAATCTAACGCACAAAATATTCGATACCGTTTCGCGTCGTGTAAAGTTTCCTCTATATTAGGCATTGGAAAAATTTCTTTTTTTGTAAAATTATTCAATTTACGATAATCGATACAAAGTCTATCTTGACCATTCTTCTTTTTCACGAGTGTAATTGGATTAGCATATTCCGATTCCGACTTTTGTATTATATCATTTTCTAATAATTCGTTAATCATTTTCGACACGATAACACGTTTTGGTTCCGAAACACGATATGGTTGTTGCACTACAGGTTCATTAGTTGTTAAAGTAATTTTCATTTCCACTGCATTCGTTTTACCTATTTCATGCAACCCACAAGCGAATATATCTCGATATTCATTAATTAATTTAATTACATCGTTTTGCACATTTTCATCACCGATTCCGAAAGTTATGTCAGTATTATTTATTAAATGTTTTTCTGGTTTACATTGCAATTTTTCCATTGCCCCGCTATTCACAAACTTTGCCATTCCGTTTTCGACAGTAAAATTTAAATCACGAAAAATATTTTGACCAATTAACAAGTCGTGTGTTAAAATTTCATCATCAACTATATAAACATGTATTGATATGCTAACATCATCGATACTAATTTTAATTTCAGATTTTGCTATTGCTAATCGTTCACCGCCACAAATGCCACTAATTTTTAATACACACGACTCTTGTTTTATATTTAACGTATCCGCAACCGATTTACGCATTAACGAGCAATGGCTACCTGTATCCACAAATGCAATAAGTTCGCGTTTATTTATATACGACAATCTTTTCAAAAACTTTTTCCATGTCATCACACATAGTTTGCCGAATTGGTTTAGATTTTCCACAATTCTGAGATTCATCTTTAGCATGAACCTTATCACAATCTATGCAACGTGGACGACGTGGTGGTTTGGTACATTTAGATGATATATGTCCTGCTTCTCCACAGTTGTAACACTTCACTGGAGATCTTGATTCGATGGTCTGCAAATTATTAGTCACATTATCAACTTTCGATTTGACTACACACGTATCTCTGGAGTTACCCGGATTATGTTGGAAAAATTCTGTTATATGTTCACGAAGTTCTTTTGTAGACCGAAATTTCATTGCCGAAATAGCAGTTTGTAAATCGCGATGTCGTAAACCGTCACGTATATATCTTATTATAGCTTGCTCACTCAAGTTAAAACGCCTACCTAATGAGCTTAATCGAAAACAATAGTCAATAACGTTTTCATTATATCGACGCGGCGTAGCAGACATTCGATGGTGCACTTCAGCCTCATTTAAATTTAAGCCGAATTCACTTATTAAATCTCGAGAAAAATCTACCCAATTCGAATATACAACTTTAGATGCATCTAACCACCATTTCGCTGCACCTTTCATTTTACCAAACACTGCCAACATGAGTCCTTTTTCATCCCATTTATATGCATTAACTGCCGCGTTTACCCGTTCTACAAAATGTTCAACTGTTATTGATTGCATGTCCATCGGATCGAATTCTGGTATAGACTCTGCAATTTCTTTAACAGAATATAAACTACGTACTGATCCCGTCGATACTGAGCTCGCGATTCGATTTAACTCGAGATCAGTTGCATCTTGTGATGTATTATTAACCGACACTTGTGAAACCACACTAATTTCAGAAATTTTGGTTGTCAAAGATTCAATCATTTTACGCATTTCATTTAATTGCTGTTGCATACTATTATTTGTATCTTGCACTTCGTCTGTGCCTGTGAATTCTATATAAACTTGAATTAGTTCAGCTTTTGAACCACTTGTCGGAAGATTCTTATCATGCAATATTTGTTTTATTGCATCAATACATAAATAAAAAAATAAATGTAAGGCGCGATAATCTCCGAAGAGATCTAAGGCCGAGGTTCTCTTCCAATTTGCGTCGTACTCCTCTTGATTTTTCCCTACAAATTGGCCGGACGGGACCTACATGTTTTATGCCGACTCCGAACGGCATCTGCAAGGCAGATGAGTTTTCACTGAGAGCTTTTCATGGCAGAAATACAATCGGAGCGCTTGCCAGACACTGCCGAGGGGCGACCCCGCTTAGAAAAATTTTCTTCTAATTGAAAAATCTTATTTCTAAAATTTTGATGTTGCTTTGCCCGGGAGTTGAACCCAGGGCATACGGTGTGATATCGGGGTGGATGTGGCAAGATCCGATTATTGACGCTTAGCCCAAGTTTTTACACATAACCAATCGGGTCCATTCGGGTGGCTGGGCGTCCGAAGCTGTTCTACGTCTGAATGTAGTTAACTATGGCGTCAACGTAAGTCCCGTGATGTCGATAGAATGCGATTCTGAGAGGAAGACTATGTAAAGTTTCAGCTCAAATGCGCGTGCGTTATGCATCAAGTATAAGGAAGTTTAGTTAAAATTGTCGGTATAAACTCTGCTCATTTTGTAGTATTACAAGTATGAAGATTATCATTATACAAATTAAACAGTTTACTAACTAGTGCATTATGGAGCACCTCGAGTGGTCATCACAACCCGTAGCTTGAAATTATTGAAATCGAGGGATCGTCTTCGAATTCGACTTAAAGGGGGGGGGCTGGCTGGTGGAATAAATCATCAGGATTGGATAGGAGGAATATCGGAGAGTAGTATCATGACGTACAACTGTGTGCAGCTAGTCGCTGATTTGTAAGCGATGTCTTGAGTGTGATTGTAATTATGGTGCATTGATGTCTCGGAGTATGTCGAGGGATTCAGCATATTCCAACGTCAATTTGTTCTCGCCAGACGGGAATGTAAAAACTGTAAACCGGTCAACAAGCCCGTTAGTTTACAGCGGGAGTTTGGAGAGGCGGGTATATGAGTCAAGCGCGTCGACTGGACGTAACCCCCGAAATTCCAACGCCTTCCGAAGAGCAACGGGGGGGGGGGGGGTTTATTAGATATGGGATTAGGATAGAAACGGGCTGATGATTACATCTATGACAATGGACATCGTTGAACATAAAGTAGAAGCGCGGGAATTTCTGGGTTGTCATAGCTAGTTTAGCTGTGACGCACGTACGTTAAGTACTTAACCCGAGAATACGTGAACGAGCCGTGTGATTTTAGGGTTAACATGTAAGTTAGAGGGCACGTTTGTGCTAATAAGATCATTCAAGGGTAGCGCGAAAATAGCGACTCGAAGTACTGCCGTCCCCTTACCAGTGGGATACGTCTTAAACATAAAGCGAATCCTGCATAGCCAAGTATAATATTCTGTTGCGAAAGTGTCAGCTATAGCCACGGCAGGCAAAGCCAGAGTGTGAAGAGTCAGGATGGTCATCGCTGGGACACCCAATGAAAATCAGCAGCTACTGATAGTCAATCCATCTATGCGGACCGTGGGTGTGCCTAACAGCCTCCTATGAGGCTAAATGACAGTAGCATGTCATCACTCAGTTTTTAGAAGGATATATCAACAAGTGATAAGATTTTTACAGGGTTGCAATTAGAAGAAAATTTTTTTCTAAGCGGGGTCGCCTACCTTCGGGCAGATGTCCCTGGCGAGAGCGCTGGCCGGATTGTATTCAGTCTGCCATGAAAACTTCCTCAGTGAAAACTCATCTGCCCGTGCAGATGCTCGTCGGAGTCGGCATAAAAAATGTAAGGTCCCGTCCCGGCCAAAATTGTAGGGAAAATCAAGAGGAGCACGACGCAACATGGAAGAGACCAATCTCCGCCCTTAGATCTCTTCGGAAGCTTATCGCGCCATTACATTATTTTTTTTATTTATGTATGATCAATAAAACAATATTGGCATGATAGAATCCTTCCGTTACAGTGGTTCCAAAAGCTGAACTAATTCAATTTTATAATAGAATTCACGAGGGCACAGACGAAGTGCAAGATACAATAATAGTATGCAACTCAGCAAATTAAATGAATAGGAGAGCTGTACAAAATGCTTGAATCTTTTGACTCACCAAATTTCGACAATTAGTGTGGGTTTCACATCCACAACCACAAGTGTCGGTTTAATAATACATATCAAAAAAAAAGATCGCAACTGATTTCTCTCGAGTTAAATTGAAATCGCGAGCTCAGTGTCGAGGGTATCAGTACGTAGTTTTGATATTCTGTTAAGAAATTCTGTGTAAAAGAAATTGCAGAGTTCTATACCAGAGTTTTCGATCCGATGGACGCCTACCATGCAATCAATATAACAGTTGAACATTTTGATAGAGGACGGGTAAAACGCGGCAGTTAATGCCTCTACTTAAAAAATGGTAAATGTTAAAAAGAAGCACTCATTGTGGCAGTCACGGATTGGTGAAAATGAAAGTTGTCAGTGCGAAATGGTTGGTTAGGGCATTGCAATCTAAAGCTAAACTTCTTATTATATCCGAATTATAAGGTAAGACTGATTTTTCTCGAGAATTTAATAAGTGAGATTCGGCTTTAAATTTAAATGAGGCTCTAGCTCCGAAGTTACAATGGCACCCATTAGGATGAGTGTAGGAGTGTGTTGAGATACTGGGGTGGCTGAAAGTGCAACAACGTACCCTATCCGAATGTCTGCTAAACGCCGCGTCCTATATAATGAAATGGACGGTATATTGACATTAGTTGTTTGCGGGATTAGGCGCAACTTAGGTAGGCCGTTTTAAAATAACGTTGAGTGAGCAAGCGAGTATAAGATATATACGTTACGGTGTTTACGAGCATCGCGATTGTACAAAACTGCTATTTCGGCAAATGAAATTTCGGTCTACAAAAGACGTTCCGTGAACACTGACCTTATAACCTATGAATTTTTCCAACATAAATTCCGGTAACTCCAAGATACGGTGTGTGTAGTCCAAATCGAAGATTGATAATGTACTAATACATTTGCAGACCAGCGAATCAAGATCTCCAGTGAAGTGTTTACACGTACTGTGGGAGAGCAGGAGCATATGATCATCTACATTACCACAACCAGTGACACACGCTAGGCTAGGACCTATCTTCTCTAAAAAACCACCAAATCACGTCGTCCACCTACTATGGCAATTGCATAGCTTGTGATAAGGTTCATGCTAAAGATGAATCTCAGAATTGTGGAAACTCTAAAGCAAATTCGGTCAAACTATGTGGGGGATGACATGGGAAAAAGTTTTTGAAAAGTATGGGTGTAATATAAAATAAACGGCGAACTTTATTGCAATTTGTGGATACTAGTAGCCATTGCTCATTTTAATGCGTATCTTCGGTTGCGGGATAACGTTATATAAAACAAGATGTCGTGTGTATGCTTAAAAATTAGTGCAGGGCCGTCGAGCTGGCCAATAATGAGATGGCGGTTGAATCGATTTAGCATAGCAAAATCTGACAATTAAAAATTATATCTAGATGTTACCTACTACCATATACAAATACATGTCGGTTATATAGTGTTTGAGATAGAGGGGCAAATTTTAACCAAATCACGGGCTGAGTAACTTGTTAATTTGTCAAATATTTTTTTCTTGGGGGGCCTCCGGGGAGAGGTCCGTTTAAATTGAGTTACTGTCAGAAAACGGAATGGCAAAATTTGAGAATATCGACGCAATGGAAAAACTTTGCAATGTACAACCTGATGAAAAAAACCTTTAACATTAATACAGACATAACTTTCGTGAATATAGGCGATGAAAATGTGCAAAACATATGTAATTAAATTAATTAATGAATATTCGGAGGATATATATTGCTTGTGGGTTGCATGAAATAGTAAAAACGAATGCGGTGTAAAAAATGAACATTACTTTTACAACTCACTGAACCTGTACTGTAGGGTGCATAAGCAATCCATATCGTGTTTTCGGAACTCAAAATCGTGTTATCGGTCGATAAATGATTAACTCATTATTAGAAATAGAATATGCATGGACTCAACCAGGAAAAGTCGGAATCGGAAATATGCTAAGTGCCAGAAATTAGTAACACCTCCGTGAAAACGAAAGAATGGTCAAGATAGACTGTTGTTCGATTAATCGTAAATTGAATATTTTTAACATTAATAAAAGAAATTTTTACGTCCAATGCCATAATAGATGAGGAAAACTTTACACGGACGCGAAACGGTATCGAATATTTTGTGCGTTAGATTTACATATCGGGAGGGGGTTATTAATTATCAGGTGCCGATTTCAATTCAAATAAAGTAGAAAATATACGACTTGCAGTTTGTGACAACCGAGCGTTTATTACGAATTATGCAAACAAAAAATGCAAATGGCCGTTCGGGTTTTGAAAAAATGCACCAGGCAGTTTTTTCAACGTTTGGATGGCGAAAGCTACTTAAGGCAGAACTTATGATAGGCAAATAGTCAAGTAGGTGACAACATGTTACCCGATCGTTTCAATTACAATGGACGGGACATTCTTTGGAAAAGGAAATATAGCTGGGTAAATTAACCGCTCTTGGTGTTATTAAGTCACTGGGGGGGGGGGGGGGGGGCCCCGTGCAGGAAATTATGCAAAAGTTTAGGCTCGTCTTTTTGGGGGGGGCATGGGGGGGGGGGGGTGACCCATGTTTACTGTGAGTTATTCCTAACACAACTTTCAATATTGGTATGAGGGGGCATTGCAATTATATACATTGTCTTACAGTATTTTCATCAGTGAGTGAAGTTAAAGATAGCAGTTTTAAATTTGGTCTCTATGATTCCGACGATTGAATAACAAAAGTAATTGATGAAGAATATACAGCAACAATGAAATCTGATTGAGGTCAATCTTAAATGCACAGAAAATGCCGAGTTGTTACGAGGATAAGCAACCTTCAGCAATTTTGGAAAATAATGGAAATTTTTGGAAGGGTGGGAGGAGATGGAAGCGAGTTAGAATATGCAAAAATCGAATTGTGGAGGTATTGAAAATGGTGAGTCGTTTTTGCTTATATATTCATCCGTATTTTATACTAACATTCGACAGATTGGCTTTCAGTATTTATATACTAATGGCAAGGATGCTTAAAAAGTAAATATTGTGTATTAAACCATCCCTTAATTATAAAATAATCGTAACAAGCACCTTTTCAGAGAAATACTAGTTCTCTTATAACAACTAGTGTATAACTCAAGTAGCGCCTCTAAGGGTGGTTACACATATTTTGCCCATTGAGAACGGTACATAGACCCTCGTTGTTAGCGAAGGTTGGTGCGAGGTTAAGGCAGAGTAAGGTAAGCAAAAACGCAGACTTCTGGTCCATTGGCGCAGAATTCATTCTCAATTTTTAGTTTGCATCGAAAACTTTTCGAGTAAGCTCGAATTTGTTTCTACACGTTGACACTATCAATTTGAAAAGACACCACCACCCCGATTGATGGCCAGTTTTTTCTTGCTCACGAGAGTCCAGCAAATGTAGACGCTAAAGCTACATTAAAAAAGGGGAAAGGTTGGAGGGCCAAAAAAATTCAGAATCAAAAATGTTTCATTAAGGCGACCTATGGTTTCGCCACGTAATGCGAAACGATGTCATACTGCTAACTGGCCCGGCACAATAAAAGCTTTGTCTTCAACATTCTGAGTTGCACACACTGTCTGAAGGTCAGCATATCTTAGGTCTTCCATGCCAGAGCAGATTTTTTGTAAGTTAGATTTTCAGTCCATTACAGACGAGTGATTGCACTCGTTAATAGGGGTGGTTAGGTCGACCTGCGCTATGGCTGCTTAGGCTACTCCAACTGGTACTTACAGCGACTCATACGAGGGCATCCGTAGAGTCGAGACCGGCTTCCAATGAGGCACCCTTCGAAAAAAACGTGAAAAGGCATAACCACGTGACATTTCACCGGGCCAAAAGATCTGAGCATAGCACATAATCTTGCTCAATACTACTTCTTAGCTCAGGGACCAACGCCAAGCTTGAAAACTCAACTCGATGTCATAGTATGTACATGAGGAATCCATAACGGGTCGTTTTCTTTGTTGAGGGGATCACCGGAATGTAGAAATTTCGTATTCGTCCCTGATCTTCTGTGGTTTTGCCTAGCCACGATAATTGTGGAGTATCCCACACACACGAACTTTTCCTCTTATGTGCTCTGTTAATAGATGAAAGCGAATTCCCACTCCTTGAACTTATTTATAAAACAAAGAATTGAATTAATACACCAGTCTTTAAATTAGAACCTCGTGTAACATAACATGGGGGCAGCGGTCGGGTTTAAACTTACGCAAAAATACAAAAACGCGGTTTAACTAGCAAAAATCAAGCTCCAGTTGAAAACTAATTACAAAGTATTTTAAATATCATGACGGTCCCGCTGAATCCCACACGACGCACCAGCAGGGAGCAGGCAGCAGCTTTACAGTGCGTTCCTCGCGAGTACCCCTTTTATACATATTAAAATGTACATCTAGTAATCGCGGGAATGGCCCAGATGGCAGCGACGGTTTTGAGAGATTATAGAATCGCCTCTAAACTCGAGGAGAGCTTCAGAAAGGAGTGCAATAACCACAACGCAATTTATATTATTTTAATGGGGACGAGGCGGTATACTATTTTCTTATCCTTTCCCTTTATCGCAAAAGCAAAATAAAGGAAAATATGCGGAGGTCAATGAAAAGCCCTTTCACAAATCATTTTGTCGTCAAAAACGAATGTCTATATGATGCGTGAGCAACAATTTTAAATAAACTGCTTCGGAAAGGCCTATGTGCGGAACCGGGAAGGCGAACTTATCTAAACTGCTTCACTACGGATTTATCCATACTTTCCAGAAAACTGTAAACTATGGTACATTGCGCGATGAAATGATTAGAGGACGAAAAATTAAAATTGTTGTTGGGAGTAACGCGACCGCGCGATTTGTCCGAAAAAAATTACAACTAGTGACCGATTTGGACATTGGAACAGAAGCAAATCACCGAGGTAAGGCATCAGCATCAAGAGACAGTACGAAAAGCAGCAGGTATATCTCACCAAGCCTTCCGAAAAAAATAATACATAAAAACTCAGCGCAAGGCAAAAAACACACACGAAAAAAACAGAAAGCAACAGGCAAGGAACATGGGTGGGTAAAAAGGGGCAAAGCAAATGCAATTGGTGCGGTTGGTTTTTCAAACAGTATGTACAACGCTAATCGAGCAGATTGATTTGGTCCAGGCGAATGGTAAGATGGTGCAAAAAATGTAAAAAAAAAAAAAATGGGAATCACTCGTTTGCGCAAGCGTATGACAACAAAGCGAAGCAAAAAAGTAATCCCACGAGTCAACCAACTCAAACCCCATCACCGTTTAGTTTAATTCACGAGTTATTACCTTCAGGGAAAAACGGAAATTTTATTTTTAGGACTGCTCTCTAAGTAAAATAATATTTATTTTAACATAAACGAAATGCCACTGACTCTTGGCGGCAAGTAGAAATATACGTAACCCACCCACAAGGTAATATTAAAATTGTTTATGATAGAACCTTACCGAGTCGCCGTAATTGATGCGAATTTCATATAAACATACGAAACGTATGGAAATACTTCTTTTTCAAATACAAAGGCTAAACAAATCTCTACAAAAAAAGCTGAAAAAACTATTTCGAGACCGGACGGAAAATCAATTAGTAGTAAGGGAATGTTCAGGCAATATGAAATTTCGCAGAAAGATGAAATATAACAAATCAACAAAATTTATGTATCGAAGGTCTGCAGAAACATTTGCTTAGCTTGAGTCCGAGTATGATGTTAGGGTTGATTACAGAAAAAAAATACCTATCCTACATAGGCGTCGAAGATCGTACGCAATAAAACAAAACAAAATCCAATCAGTTGACAACCATACAGCAAATTTCCATCACTTTTTTCAATCGCTTGGTTGCTTAAAGACTTCCAATGTAACATCAAAATTGAACAATGAAGAATGCTAAGCCCCATTTCAACAAAATATTTTTGTAATACGGGGCAGGAGCGGACCATAAGGCGAGTACCGGTACAGCCCTACGCAATGTTATTGAAGTCCACGCTAGACGAGATGGTATAAGTATATGGGGGGTAATATAAAAGAAGTGGAACGAGGAAAAGCCCGACACACCTGGTGTTCCCCCTATGGAATACTACAAAAGGGAAATAAGTAATGTGTGATATTATTTTTTATTTCGCCTATGCGTTGATTTAACTAAGCTAAACGCACAATCCGTTGAAAAGGGAAATACACCACGAGGCCGTTTGTGGTCCGGAAAGATCACGAAAACCTCTGGTGGGTGGTGTGGAATGACTCTGGTGGGCTGGGGCACAATTATTAGCGGAGCAAAACTTTTTTTTTTCTCCAAATTATAGACCCTAATTCGGGATTTTTGGGGGCAAGTAAAGTTTAAACGAGCATCCTCAATTATTGACAACATTTTTAAAATTTAATAAAAAACACCCGTTTGGGAAGGTACTGTTTTTTTGAGAAAAATGCCTTTTGGTATTAACCTCGGCTCCCGAGATTTTTAAAAATGCAAAAGCGGAGATGCCGTATAGTACTGCGCGACCTTAAGAGGGGAGTCTGCCACATGGAGCGACATATTGGTGTTTGGCCCTCGCGGATATTTGCACAGGAAACAACTATATATGAATTAT
>JARSSU010020092.1:0-58875 GCA_029619165.1 Eurosta solidaginis
ATATGTAGCTCAATTACCAAGCAGGAGATACAGCAGTTCTCGAAGGCGAAACGTCTACACTTTAGTAGAAATATGCGAATGAAGCAACGGAGAGTATAAAAGCAGCACAAGCTAAGTAGTCAGTGATCAGTTTTGATTTAAATACGATATTGGTTGTGAAGTATAATTGTGAAGTACTACTTCCCAAAGTAATCTAAATAAAGACCATTTTACAATACAGAATATTGGAGTGATTTATAGCGATTCGAACGTTAGCAGAAGGTTTCAAATTAGCGGAATTTCCCTAAATTCGTTACAGATTATTGCGATTTCGCCAATTTAGGCTTACAATGCGGCAATGTATACCAATAATCACGAACTTGTTGGTGATCAAAGGTTGGCCGAGTCATCCGCCAATGGTATAGTTTGACAGCTTCGCAACTTGGGTATGGTGCAGTAGGTTCACGTCCACGACGCACTAGAACAGAGGGGAGGGGACATCAATCTTACGTCACTAAACACTTTGAACAAATTTAATCTATATATAAGGACTTCGTCTCTCTTCACCTCCTTGTGGAAAGAGGCAAAACTCTACACCTTTGATAAAGTTGGCTTAGATTACTTGCATGCGACTAGACTACGTTTTAAATAGCTCTACCTATTTTCAATTAGAACTTTATTGAAGCCCCGTGGTGATCAAATGTGCTTGAGTGGTACATTATTGCGCTTAAACGACTTTTTGTAGACATGAACCGAATGCGTCGATTATGAAGTCAGGTACTCGAACAATTTTGATTTTCATGTTGGGCCATGTAATCGTTTCGAAGACTTCGAGAAGGGCGAAAACTGATTGGATTACAAAACCTTTTGGAAAACATCAGATCTTTTTCCGCTAATCATATGCGGTTGCGTTTCTTTTTTCATTTCCGGTTTCGGTTTTATTTCGGGTTTAATTTGGTTCAGCTTTAGGTGACACTTCCGGTTTCTATTTTGCTTTAAATTGTACTTTGGTTTTAGTTTCGGTTGAGATTTCAGTTCCAGTGAAGAAGATTCTGATTTCGTTGGCACTTCGCGTTTCTGTTCAGATTTTTCTTCCAAAATGAATTACAGTTTCGGTTCTATATCCTCTTCGACAACGGATTTTGGTTTAAGTTCAAGCTTATCTAGGTTTCGCTTTCTCTTGGAAAATGCAGTTAAGTTTCTTCAGAAAAGTGTTTTGGTTTGGGTTGCAGTTTCTCTCCACGATCGGAATTCGCTTTCAGTTGCGGCTTTTCTACGAAAGCTGATGCCGGTTTAAGCTTAAGGTTCTTTTAGGAAACAGAGTATATAGCTTGTTTAAACAAGTATTCTGGTCTCAGTTTGGCTTTCTCTCAGCAAACAGAGTTTGGTTTCAGTTACGTCTTGTCTACTGGAACTGATTTTAGTTTTGGTTCCATTATCTATTAGGCAACCGATTTTATTTTCGGATTCTCTTTGGGGGAAGACTTTGGTTTCGTTACCGGTTTAGGAATATTTTTTTCATGTTTTCAGAATAAATACTGGTTTCGGTTTAAATTTCAGGTTTCGGTTTGGCTATGAGTAATTACTTCGGTCTAGGTTCGGGTTTAGGTTACAGATGAGGTTTCTTTTCTGTGCTACTTCCGCTTTTGGATTCGGCTTCACTACTGGTTTGGACTGCAGGTAACCTAGATTGCAGGTGCATGGTATTTGCCAAAACTCCAACTTTGCAGATAGTAGGGCAGGAAGATAAACGGAAGGAATAATCAAATATCGGGACTACTAATACGAACTGCTGTGTACTACATTCGAATACCAGAAATTCAATGAAAGCAGAATTCATGAATAGGAAATAGGGAAAGTAAATAAGTGGTGGTATAATATTAATTGGAGCGCTGTAACATGTGAACACCTAGAGTATGTGGAATATTTTTAGGCACGTTAAACAAAGCTGTTTTCGGAACCTCGGTTTTAGTGCACAGCTTTATCACATGCGTCCACTGTTTAGAATTACGTCAATATTTTTAACATACTGTAAGGAATTTAGGGAAATTCCGCTTATTTAAAACCTTCTGCTAACGTTCGAATCGCTGAACTGTCGAATAAATACTCCAATATTCTGTGTTGCAAAATGGTCTTGAATAGACTACTTTGGGAGTAGTACAATTATTCCACAATTATACTGCACTTCGCAACTAATAGCATGTTTAAATCAAACTGATTCGTTATTACTCAGCTTGCGCGGCTTTTATACTATCGGTTTCCTCGTTCATACATTTCTGCTAAGGTCTAGTAATTTCGCGAACTTCATGCTTGGTTACCAGCTATATACATGTATATTTATAGTTTATGTTATAGCCATATGCGGGTGTATGTGTGTGTAGCCAGCATTTTTTGAAAATTTTGATCAAAAAATATTCAAATTTTGATTAAAAACGTTCAAATTTAAAAGCATTTTCTGTTCGAATATTAGCGTATCGTCGGGAGAAAAATGTACCACAAATGTGATTATTCTTGAATAATCATTTATGATTCATATTTCGAAACGCTTTTTATTCATATTTGATATCATTGTAAAATTGAGCTTTAATTGTTTTATAGTAATATTTGACTGCTTTTCACAGTCATTTTCTGATCATATTCGTGAATATATTTCAATCGTTTTGGTTTAGATTTTTGACTCATATTTGAATGCGATTATGATGCATTTATTCTTCATATCTCATTCAAAATAAGATACTACATAATAATCTTATTTCATCAGGGGAAGAAAGCATGCGGAAGTGAGCTATTTGAACCACAGGTCACTCGCAAACAAACTTGACCGATATTCACCTGCGACTACAACATCCAACATCAGCTATGATCGTCAATATCTTAAATTACGATACGGTACGGGATGTTGAAGACATATCCAGGTACATATGTCAAGAGAGTTTCACTTACCTGGTCAAATAGCTCACAACTTTTGTATTGTCCAACTATTATGTATTATCTAGGAAGGTGGAGAAATGGTTGGGGAAATCTTCGGGCATGAGCAGCATTTGCATTAAATTGTCTTGAAGAATGTCTTAATAATAAAAATTTTATATACATATTTTTTCTGAACTTCATGATTGAAAAAATGTGTGTATGTGAAAAAAATAAGTTTTTCAATGAAAAGTAAAATTTTAACAAGTATAAAACTCATTACTCAGTTAACAAATATAGTCAGAAAAGATTCAGAAAGCTGAATTAAAAATGATTATAAATGTTTGATCACCTAAAGTAAACACATTTGATTCAAATATGATTCCAAAATGTGATTGAAAAACTATATTCAGTTTTTGTTCATCGGAAGGTGAGAATATTTGATTATTATTTTTGTTGACTTTTATGAAATATTAAAATTTAATCATCAAAGGACTTCAAAAATGATTCCAAAACGTGATCGAAAAATGATTTTCAGTTTTTGATCATCAAAGGTATTCATATTTGATTATTTCTTTTGTTCAATTGTATGATAACTCATTATTTAGTCAGAAAGAAGAATCAAATTGTATTTATATGTAGGGAAATTCAAAATTTAATCATCTAAATGCCGTGTGGGTAGCTACTTCGGCTGATGACTACATATTTGTATGTGTGAGATATCTCTTCGTCGCCTTCTACATAAGAGTGGCTGCTTTATTGTTGTTGTGCATTTATTTAGTAGTAGCTTAGTGATGCTAATATTCGTCACAATACTTAATTTGGAGCAAGCCTTATTATTTCTTATTAACATTTATTTATTTATTTATTACTTACAGCTTATGCTAAGCCTAGCTTATAACTATATATAGTAATTAATATATAATCCAAATAAATTAATTTATATGCATCTATTGACTGCCCAAATGGAGTGAGAGATGGGTAGCAGACGAATGGCACCAATGCAAGGATTTTGCCAGTTGTATCTGACGCTGTTAACGTATTTAAAGTGCGAAAGCAACATCTGAACGGCGATGCACTTACTAGGATGAGTGATGCTTTATAGTATGAGCTTCGGCTACTTTTTGCGTACGTGGGAAAACTTCCTAATGCCAGCGTAGAGTAATCGGGATGCATGCAATGCTATTGATGATTCGAAAGTTTGCCCATCTTGCACTAGAATGGCAGTGTTCTACAGTAATTGTACAATTTGTGTTTAAATTCCCTTATGTTACTAGATTTAACATAATTTGGTAATTCATTGTAGAATTTTAATCCTTTATCCTTCTGTTCTATAAGCAGGTAGAGTAAAATCATTTCTTCTTCTTGTATTGTTCCACGCACCTAAAAAAGTTCTACCCTTTGGGGTTTTCACATTTAAAATTTATGTGCCAAACATGTGTTTAAATATAAAATCCACAACGGAACATTTTTTTTCCCTAGCGAACTCAATCTAACATCACTGTGTAATACAAAAAAAAATCACTATACTACTCTTCCACTTACCGCTGCTGTCGCTGATTTCTGCACGGTTGCTGGTGCTTTATCCTGTGCCACCGCCGTTAATGTTATCTCACCGATCTTTTCACGATCTAGTATCGACGCATCTGCCACCATTATATTGCCGGTGTATGCATCAATGCTAAAGTATTTGTTATTCTCACCAATTAACGTATAGGTAAGCTCGCCAAACGGACCAACATCAGCATCAAATGCTTCTACTTTGCCCGCGACTGTACCACGTGGTGAATTCTCAGTCACATTAAAATGATATTCTGACTGACTAAACTGCGGTTCATTATCATTTAAATTAATTATATCAACGGTAACTTCAGCGGTCGATGTGAGTGATGGAACACCGGTATCACTAACAGAAGCAATGAATTTCACCTCTTTTATTGTTTCATAGTCAATGCGTGCGTTTGAGGTGATTACGCCTGAGGTTTTGTTAATCGTAAAATATGCGTTGGGTGTAATGTTGTATTCACCAATGGTGGAATCATCATCATATGCTTGTAGTGTGGTTAATATTGAACCAATTGGTTGCTCTTCGGTCATTTGTAATTTGATTATGGGGTTTTCAGGTGTCCATGGTGGATTAAATTTCTGAAAGTAAATGCAAAAAATATTTTTTTTTAAATCACTAAACAACACTAAAAGTATCTAAAAAATTCATTAAAAAGGAAAATTGATGAAGTTCTTAAACAAAATAAAAATAAGTAAATAAAAAAATTGTATTTCTGAAAATGCAAAATCAAAATTAGCGATAGTAAGAAAGTAGAGAGTACGCTTGAGCAGCGCCTTTTCGCTACAAATGGATAAATTGCTGAGATCAACACTGGAAACATGCGATATATCATACGAAAAGTTCCGCATTCTTTTTATAAATGTTTTTAGTATTTTATATAAGGCAGCCACATTGAATCCACGCAAACTTGGATCAGATATAAAGATTGTAAAAGTTGACCAATTGTTTGTTTCTGTTGTTCAAATTTTTTATATCATGTTTAAAAGTTACAGATACACAAAATGCTTGGCAGATCCAGGCGTACTGCTCTCGTGGCTCATTTCTATATTGGATTCGTATCTTTGGTACTTTTTGCAAAATACTTCTTTGGTTATGTGCGGTTATCAGCGAATATAGTAGCCATGTGAGTATGATTTCTTCATTCGCTCACATCTACAACTACTCTTACTCCCAGCCACTACATCTCTATCTCTCCCAACGCAACTCCTCCAGATATACACGAGCGCAGAGAAAAAGTAGCAGCAACAAATTTTATCAAATTTCATATTTTAAGGAAATACTTCAATGATGTTTGTTACTAAATATATACAAACCATTCGCAAAAACGTTTTCGAAAACTGGACTATTAATTCGAACCTTTTGTTTGGAGCGTAATAGTCTAGTTGAGGGGTCGACTGCTAATACGCTACCAAAAATATCAAGTGAGGTGTCAAAAGACGCGTATTAATCTCGAGAACAATAATCCGAAGGCGGAAAAGAAAAATTTTATCTCTGTCGGGAGATATTTGCAGTTGAAGTTGGCGATTTCCATGTGGTTGTTGTTGTGTTTGTACCCACAAAAAAAATTGTGCATCACCGTGGCGGTAGCCACGGTTATACCACACACCCGGACTTGGCATGGCGTAGCTCAGGGTTATTTGTTATAAGCGCGGCCGAAGGCCGCAACGCAGAAAGGTGTTCTGCGCAAAAATACTATGGATCCGACCCCCGGTTTCGGAGGTACCCGCGGGTCTTTTTTCGGTTTTTCGTTAATATCTTTTGAACGCGTTAAAATATTTATTTTCCGCCTTCGGATTATTAATACTGATGTCAAGACGCGTCGTTTGATACCTCTCTCGATATTTTTGGTAGCGTATTAGCAGTCGACCCCTCAACTAGACTATTACCGTTTGGAGTTCTTCAAACTTTTTTTAAATATGCAGTTTTGCAGCTCAATCAATTTTAGTCCAACAACGTAAAAGTTATAGATCTCTGGAAATTTTCATAAATTTTTGGCCATTTCCTTTCCGAAAGGTGTTTCAGATTTTCTTGCATATATAAATAATTTTTAAATTTTTTATGGCGGAAAATTTAGAACAGCCCTTTGAAATTGTCAAAAATCAATGCGAAGTTCGACAGACTTATAGCTTTGTACTTTCGTGAAATAAAGTTGTATGGGCTTCAAAATTACATATTAAAAAAAAATCATAGAACTCTAAATAAAAAGTTTTAAATTTTTGTAGAATTTTATCGAATTTTCGAATTTTTTTGAAAACATTTTTGAGATTGGCTTGCATACAAAATTCAGGCTTGAAAAAAGGGGCTTGATCAAATTTGATAAAAACTGCCACAGCTTTTTTTTGTGTACGCCGCTGTAGAATCGCGTAATCACGTGAACCTAGCTTAAATATTTCGTCAAGATCGGTTGAGAAGTTTGCAATTGATATGAAATACCGTGATTATTATTTAAATTTCCAGGTTTCCAATTTTGGCCGAGGAAGGTCCTGAGCTACTCACACCCTCAATCATTGCCCAAGCAGTGGATAATATATTATTTAGCAGTTTGGATATTATTATAGGTTGCGTAACGGTACGTTACTTCATGCCATGCAAGTTTACAATTTTCATGATATTCCTGACAAAAAATTTTGATACAAATAAGCATTGGCATAGCGATACTGTAAGTGGAAAGTTTTTATTGATATATTTCAATTTCTCTACTCCATCAGCTGTCTTTGTGCGCAGAGCTTTGAACTCATGTACACCTGCATTCATATTGGTGTTAAGGCAGATGCGTCTATCCACTAACTTTTACCTTTTTGCGCTGTTCCTTTTATACACATGTGCTTACCTACTTAAGCATATATAATTTATGTTTTTAATACCACATTGTGTGGAATATTTTTTGGCGCGCTCAACAGAACTTGATCAGTGACACTGAGTTTAAGCACTGTGTTATTAGCAATGCTGCATCTGTTCACAATTATTCAATTCAATACTATTTATATCTATTTGATTAGCGGGACAGGCTCATATTGTCTATTAAAATTTTCTGCATCTGCCTTAACACCAGTATGAATGCGAGTGTACCCGAATTCAAAGCTCAGCACCTGAAAAGCTAGCTGAAGCAGTATGAGACGTTCTCCCTAATGAAACACATAGAAACGTGTTTAAATGAAGCATATTATAAAATTGTTTTATTTCTAATTTGTTTAGTAATATCTATAGAGATTTTTACAATAACTTGAAATACCATATTGTTGACACGGATACGAATACATTGCTGGAGAAAACTGATAAAGAAAAGGAACTTTTTGTGCGAAAGGAGAGTTTGGTTTAGTGTGATTAGGTACCTATAATTAGACATGGGGAATATGAATTCTCAACACAAAAAAAGGTAAAATATAAGCTATGGATGCTGCAATTAACTTACCGGCGGCGTTTTATTTACATCTGTGATCTGTATATTCAGTAGTCCACGTCCCTGTTGCACAGTGGGTGCGGTGCTGTCCGTAACCAGCACATTGATACGTATGACCTTGAAAATTAAAAAAGAAATAAAAATTTAATAATAAAGGTTATGTTTCGGTGTATTTTTATTAATTCGTGAGTACCATCAAAAACCAAAAATATATTAATTGCCTAAACTTATTTCACGATTAATCGCACGCTAAAATTAATCGACGGAGCAACTAAAATATTGATTAATTATTTATCTAACTACTCAAACAATAACACTTGTAATTATTGAATCGCTTAGATTTATTGTTTGATTAATCATGAAAGAAATTTAGTCGATTAATTGATCTTTAGCCAAATCAATTGAATAATCTCTCGAAGCGCTTGCTTGGGGTAGTCACCATTTTTATTAAACAACTTATCACTTAACTAACTTAATTTAAAATTAAGTTTTATTTGCATAGTTTTATAAAGTCGCAACTAAAATTGCAATCAAATTGATTTGTCAATAATTAAAACTATAAAATAAGTAATTTATTTATAATATATTTCATAAATAAATGATTTTAATTTCATTTAAAAGCAATTATTTAATTCTGCTTATGACATTTTTAGTTGCTTAATCGATTAGTTTCGTTGTTTTATTAATCATGAAAGAAGTTAAGTAGCGTAATCCATTTTTGGTTTGACCAACAATTAATTGACTAATCGTTTTATATAATAATAATATAAATATTTTAAATTATAATAATTTGAACCAACTACAAAATAAAAATTTGCTTTAAAAGTAAGCCATTATATCAATAAATTTTGTAAGAACTCAAGTCGAATTAGGAGACTTAATTTAAATAAATTTGTACGGTTTTATTTGACCATTATACTTACAGCAAAGAGATCCCGATTCAGTTCCTTATTCACCACTACTTGGCCTTTGCGTTTTATGGTAAAATATTCTTTAAACTGTTCACTATTTGGCACTTCTTTGCCATCTTTGTCGATAGCGGTAATATCTGTGGCAGCAAATTCTAAAGCGCTATATGTTGGGACATCTGGATCAAGCGCGACAAGTGTGTGAACTATAGTACCAACTGATGCGTCTTCCGGGACCTAACAAGAGAAAAGAAATTGGTTAATTTTTAAAAAAGTGATAGCATTTCCAAACTTAGAAATTGCAAAATATAAAAATCAAAGTTTAGCAAAAATGTCTTTATATAAGGAGACACTTTTCTTTGATTTTTGTCCATTTATATAAAGGAAGTGCTTAAAAATTTTTTATTTTATTTTTATTTTCTCCTTTTCTTACGTGTCTTAACCTATCCGTTAAGTTTTACGCTTGTAGCTCAATGAGAACTTACACAAAAATGAATCCCAAAATTCCCTCCGTTCCGTTTGGTTTTTCTAAATATCTCAGTCCGTGCGCCCCATAGCGAAACTTTTTGTATTCCGTCATCGGCTGTCATCGACCTCTGAATTAACCTCTAAATTTTTAGCCTCTAGCTCGTCGAGAAGTTACTTAAAACCCGGTTTCAAATTTTAAAATTATTATCTAATTTTTTCGATCCGTGCGCCACCTCACGGTGGCTGAGGTTTCATGTTTGTAGCTCAGTGAGCAGTTACTTTAAAATCGATCTCAAAACACCAAATTTCCAAATTCTTATCTAAATATTTCGATCCGTGCGCCACCTAACGGATTTTTTTTCCTTTTCTTAAATTTTCTCTGCGTCTTATCCTATCTGTAAAGTTTACAGTTGTAGCTCAATGAGAACTTACATAAAAATCAATCCAAAAATTCCCTCCGTTTCGTACGATTTTTTTTTAAATATCTCATCCCGTGCGCCCCCTAGTGAATCTTTTTGTATCGTGTCATCGGCTGTCATCGACCTCTGAATTAAGTTTGACATTTCAAGCCTCTAGCTCATCGAGAAGTTACTTAAAAGCTGGTTTGAAATTTTTCAAATTCTTATCTAATTATTTCGATCCGTGCCCCACCTAACGGATATTTTTTCCTTTTGTTGCATTGTCACGGTGTTCTAACTTATGTGTAAAGTTTCACGTTTGTAGCTCAATGAGAAGTGGACAAACATTCAACCGACCTAATATAAAGGAAGTAAAAAACAATTTGAATCCGGCGTCTCAGTGGAAGAATTTTGTTGAAACCCCACTTCTAGGTGAATCGGACCACCCGCGCAAACTGGACATAGATAAGAGTAGTAAGATATCGACAAGGCGATAGGCAAGGCAAGTCGATGCATCTTAGGATTACTAGCAGTTACTCTTAATATTAGTAATGTTAGTAACAGGCATTGCAGAGTGCAAGGAGGTGCAGTGACGGGCATTATTAGAACATATGTCAAATAATATTTCGAAAATAGGCCCCATTACGGATTATTGCTAGGTCAAGTAGAGTTTTTTCCAGGACTACTTCTGGTACTTTGCGGTAACTTTAGGTTATAGTTCGAGTCCAGATTGTATTTGGTATGTATATGTTTTGGACTACTTCGGAATCAGCTTGGGACCATTCGGCCCTATTTCGGACTCATGTCAGGACCACCTCGACAAAGTTTTGGGCTTATGTATCGAACAACTTAAATTATGTAAAGTTGTAATCCAGAATTATTGCTGGAAAAAGTAAAGCTTTATCGGAGACTACTTGGCCACTTTTAACACAACTGCGCGTTGTACCTCGAGTCCAGATCGCATGATTTTCGGTGATATGGGAAATATTGCCTGGACGAATACGGCATCATATAAAGATTGTTTTCAAGATCTATACGAGTTCAGATTAGGACTTTCAGAATTGTTTTGAGAATAATTTGTTCACAATTTTGGAATCACTTATTCACCGGTTCAGGAGCTCTTTGACACAATTTCGAGGTTATTTAGATACCATCTGGACAATTTCGGGATCGTTTACGGAATCAAAATTGGGATAACTAGGGACCATTTCGGAGTTTTCAAATGGTATCGAAGTGATCGCGAAAAGATAACACAGTGATCTCGAAACAATTAAAAAATAGTTCCGACCTGATAGCGGGTTAAATCTCAAAATTTGGTCCAGCAATATTCACAAGCTGATTCTACTTCCGAACTACGCGCTTACATCGGCTTCGCTGGTACGCTACAAGGTATTTTTCCCATTACTCGTTCAGCACTCTACTAAATAAGATGATATAAAATAAAAATAGAACTTCAACCACTCACCTCAGCATGTTGCGTTGCCGGCGTAAAGTAAGGATCTTTATCATTACTATTGTTTATAGTAACCACAAGTGTGGTGGTACCAGAAAGACTTGGCGTACCCAAATCCGTTGCGAGTACTTCAATTTGGTAGGTATTACGACGGTCATAATCCAGTTTGCGTGAAACAAAAACATCGCCAGTACGTTCGTCAATACCGAAATCATTGAAACTGCCGTGCTCAATGCGGTACCTAGAATAGCGGGGGGTGAAAAGATGTGAAGTAAAGTTTAAATACTTGCATTTTAATGTCTTAATTTTTGTATCAACTCACCTTATCTCCGCATTTATGCCCGAATCTAAATCTTGCGCTTCCAATTTTTCTACACTTGTGCCAATCTCCGAATTCTCCTCCACCACTGCCGAGTACTCAGCGGCTAGAAAACGTGGTGCATGATTATTCACATCGCGTACCGTTATATTAACACCACAATTGGTAGCAAAAAGTCCATCATACGCTTCTACAGCGAATACCAAATAGTCACGCTTCAAGTGCGTAACATCAAGTGTCGCATTGGGACGTACAGTTATTTGACCAGAACGTTTGTCAATCGTAAATATGCTAGCAATTTGTGCGTCGCCAATAATGCGATAGCTTATATCTGATATTGTGTCGGCATCGCGCGCCTTCACCACCAACGGAGAATCGAATACATGTGAACCTTCGTCGACCGCAGCGCGATACAATGGACTCTCACACACCGGTGGCGAATCATTGGCATCGGTAACTGAAATACGTAATGCTACGACGGATGCTTGGCCCTGACCACCATCGTCAGTTGCCTGCAAGTGAAAGGAGAGCAGAAAGTGAAAATGAAATTAATTCGAGTCATACTACAAGCTGGTTAAAGACGAGCACTTGAAATTTCGTAACCGAAGTCATATAATCACAAATGAATTTCAAATAAAATATACTTAACAGGCTAACAGCAGTTTATGAAGAAAATAATAATAAAAATGAGTAGGAAAGTATAAGTTCCGTTGGAACTGTATCATTATATACCCAGCGGTGTTGAGTTTTAGTACAGGGACGGGACGATTTTCATTTGACCAAGCTTGCCCCATTTTCGAAAAATTAAACTGAAGATGGCACAATACCAAAACTGATTTTCCCCAAACAAAAATGAGAATACCGAAAAAAAATTGTTTCGTGCTGAAATTTCGGGTTTTTAGCTTCAACTTTTGCTGCAGTACAAGAACCATAAATCAAGTTTATATAAAATATTAATTTATAGAAAGCTAGAAAGCGCTAAGTCTACATTTTCGAAAACCTGTTTCAAATCCTTATTCATTCATTTCATTTATTTAGTTTTTTTTTCTGGATTTAGGAAACTTCTTAGCGGGTTGTATATAGAGAGCTGAATAAACCAATCTTAGAAGCATTTGAGGAATATTGTGACGAATAGTAGCATCACTAAGCTGTTAGTAAATAATCACGCAACAACAAAAACATGAAGCAGCCAGTCGTATATACATGTACACATTAAAGCTATCAACACTTATATAGAAGGCGACAAAGAGATCTCTCACACACACATATGTAGTCATAAGCCGAAGTGGTTACTCACACATAATACACATGCATATGGCTATAAACTACAAATATACATGTACTTATGTATATAGCTGGTAACCAAGCATGAGGTACAACTGTTCGCGAAATTACTAGACCTTAGGAGAAATGGGTGAACGAGGAAACCGAGAGTATAAAAGCAGCGCATGCTGATAATAACTAATCACGCTATTGTGAAGTACGTGATATTGAAGTATAATGGTACTACTCCCAAAGTAATCTAAATAAAAACCAGTTTGCAATACTGAATATTGGAGTGATTTATTCAACAGTTTAGCGATTCGAACGTTAGCAGAAGGTTTGAAATAAGCGGAATTTCCCTAAATTCGTTACAATATAAAAATTCCAAAAAAATTGTGTGTTATTAATTTTGTGAAAATTTGTTTCGCAATTGCTTTACATAGTTCTCAAAGGACATCTGCTTAGAAATTTTTCTAGAATTAACGAAGATAAATGAGGGTGAAAATAACTAACAAAATTATTAAAATTCAAGGCGCAATTTATATTTTTAAAACATTTTCTAAAATTTTGTTGGTTATAAATTCTTATAAATGTAAAAGCAGCTTAGTTTTCAAAAATTAAATTTTAACATTTTTTATGTTTGTAAAATTTTGGAACTTAAAAAAAACGACAATTAAAAAATGTTTTATCCACATGGAATTTTCGAATTTTTAGTGTTTTTCTTGAAATTTATTTAGAATATTTGCAATCAAAAGTTATCGAAATTTTTGTAGAAACTCATCAATAAAAAAATATTTTTACTTACTTAACTGTTTTAGTAATATGTTTTTTTTTCTTAATGCTTTATTTTATTAATGAATTTTTAAAAGAATTAGACAGCTTTTCATTGAAAATATTCTAAAACAAAATTCACAGAAATTCAAAATCATGAATCGAAGTACAATCTACAACTAAAAAGTTAAGCTATCCGATATAAAAAAAATCTAAATTATGTTTTACGTTCTAAAATTTTCCTAAACTTTGTTTGTAGAAGATAAATTTTTTAAAAACCAGCAACTTTTGCTTAAAAGTTTTCAAATAATAAATTTCACACCGAAAATGTTAAAAAAATTTCATAACCGAAAGTTAAAGAACTTTGGACATTAAATTCCATATTAAAAATTTTTTTTACTAAAGGTTTTTGATATATATGGAAAACTTTTTCCAAGCTATAAAAACATGTGCTAAAAATAAAAAATTTATAGAAAATGTTTGAAAATTTTGGAAAAAATTATGAGACAAATTTTCGAAACATATGTGTTAAACAAATTAAAATTTCGAATGCAAATGTGGCAGAAAAATTTTACGGATTAAGTTCTAAAATGATTTTTCAAGACTTTTGAAAGTTTCATGTGTTTTTAAACAATAAAAACTTGGATGTGGCTATTCGTATGGAAATTTTTCGTTCGGAAGTTTTTTTTTGTAAAATTATTCGCAACAACATCAAACAAAAGCGCCAGCAACCATAACGTCACAAAACTACACAAATATTCCGAACGAAAAATAATATCTGTCTGGAATTTTTATAAATACTTATTTTACCTTAAGTTAAAAGCAAAGTTCAATAACGTAAATTTTTATTGCAAAATTATTTTAAATATTCTATTTTGAATTATTTCTAAAAAAATGTAAACTTTTCATAAAAATAAAATAAAAACATGAGCTTAAAGTGACAGATTACCAGAAAATGTTATTAATATTTAAATTTTCGAAATAATTATATAACTAATTTCGAAAAATTTTGTCAAACAGCTTGTAAAATGTTCGAAAGTAAATTTGAAAATTTATTTAAATGTTCAAATACAAATTTTAATATTTATTTAAAGATTGTGTTAAAAATTTCTTTTTATAATACTTTAAAAAAATTTCAATTGATTTTCTAAAAATTAATTTAAATTAAAATTGTTTAAAGTTCGCGCTTACTATGTTATGTCTATAGTTCCAGCTGGGTATATATTATCAAAATAAGAAATGCAATCAGCATAACAATAGCAAAAGCAAAGTGCGCGTGCTAACTATCACTCACTTTATATGACAAAAAGTACGTGGTCTCCGCTTCATAGTCCAGGCACGTATGCGCCAACGCAGTGCTTACGACAGTTTGAACAGTTGTCGGCAACAGGGCAGATGTGGGAAAAGAGCTGGAGGTATGTACTCCACCATTTGGAAGCGCTTGTGGCATGTGCGAAGATGTGGCTGTCACAGTAGCTAACAACGTAGGTGTCGCTACCGTTGCCGTCGTTGCTTTGTTAATGACATCGTTAACGCTACTGCGTGCTTCCGCTTCGGTGATAACTGTGTATTCGACTGTTGGTTCTGTATTGATGTCCAATGCATTAAAAAGTGGACCAGACGATTCATTATCCTCTGATGATAGTGATTTTGCTGCGGATTGTACCAAATGACTATAATTATCCACATCCAAAAGTGACAAGAGCGATGAATAGTCGCCATATGCAGATTCTGAGCGTAATTGACGTCGCTGACGGCGACCGCTGCTATTGTCATCTCTTTTACTTAGTGTGGCATAGCAATCAGCTAATGTTATGACACCCGTTTGTTCATTGACGTGAAATAATTCTGCACCGGTACCCGAAAGACTATAACGTATACCTGCATCACCATATTGACTAGAATCTACATCTCTAGCTGTGATGGTTGTTATATATTGTCCAGGTAATGCAACTTCTGTTACACTTGCTGTATATGATTCATGTTCAAAATAGGTTTATTATCATTGGCATCTAACACCGTTATTGTAATGGTGGCAGTTGAAGAAAGTTTGGGATTTGTATCCGTCTCCTCAGCAATAACGAGCACAATGAATTTACGTTGATTGGGATTTTCATAGTCGAGTGTGCCATTACCGACGCGTATATTGACTTGTGAAAAGCCGTTAACAAATTTGGGCTCCACTTCAAATACACCAGATACATCATCTAGGCGTAGTGTGAATTTCGCATTGTTACCCACATCACGATCTGTTACATTCATATCGAGTGCTAGCGGTGTGCCAGGTGAGGTGTTTTCTTGCAATGACACTTCATACTCCTTCTTGTTGAATGTGGGTGGTGAATCGTTGATATCACGTATGGTGACGGTGGCTTGTGCTGTGGTGCTGGTAAGTGGATCGTTGCTAGGTGTGCCGTTGATAAGCTCACGAGCCTGCAAAGATAAAGTGGGCGTTTGTGACAAAATTTAACGTTTATTAAAAGAAGCAAAAAGGAAATTAGTAAATCATTAAAGGCTATTCAACTTACTCTAACAGTGAGTGTTATTAGGCCTGTGCTATCGGGCAGCGCTTCGCGGTCCAGTGGTTTTGCTGTGCGCAATTCGCCGCTTTTCTCGTCCAACAAAAAGTAGTCCATAGGATCTAAGGAAAATATAAAAATATATATATACTGCGACGAATTTTAGCATCACTAAGCTGATACTAAATAAATAATCACGCAACAATAAAAAAACATGAAGCAAAAAATAAAAAATAAATGTAAGGCGCGATAACCTCCGAAGAGATCTAAGGCCGAGCTTCTCTTCCAATTTGCGTCGTGCTCCTCTTGATTTTCCCTACAAATCGGCCGGACGGGACCTACATATTTTATGCCGACTCCGAACGGTATCTGCAAGGCAGATGAGTTTTCACTGAGAGCTTTTCATGGCAGAAATACACCCGGAGCGCTTGCCAAACACTGCCTAGGGGTCGACCCCGCTTAGAAAAATTTTCTTTTAATTGAAAAAACATTTCTAAAATTTTGATGTTGCTTTGCCCGGGGTGTGAACCCAGGGCATACGGTGTGGTAGGCGGAGCACGTCACTATCACACCACGGTGGCCGCCAACATGAAGCAGCCACTCGTATATACACGAACACATTAATCATCATTTACACACATATATAAAAGGCAACGAAGAGATAATTCACACACAGATAGTCATCAGACGAAGTTGTTACTCACACATACACACCTATATATGTAGCTCAGCTACGAAGCAGGAGATACAGCAGTTCTAGAAGGCGAAACGTTTAGACTTAAGTAGAAATATGCTAATGAAGCAACGGCGAGTATAAAAGCAGCACAAGCTGAGTAGTCAGTAATCAGTTTGATTTAAACACGCTATCAGTTGTGAAGTATCATTTGTGAAGTATAACTGTCCCCAAAGTAGTCAAATAAAGACCATTTTGCAATACAGAATATTGGAGTGATTTATTCAACAGTTTAGCGATTCGAACGTTAGCAGAAGGTTTCAAATAAGCGGAATTTTCTAGAATACGTTACAATACATATCGTTAGCTTATTCACTAATCAACTGATTTTTCGAAACTGCGTTTTTTGCAGATTTTCGCATGATATATTAAAACACACCGCCAGGAAAAATTTTAAAGTGTTATAACCAATAACAAGCAATTTCTGCGTGTAGCGAATGTGAAAACAAATGTTTTGCCTTTGTGAAGCGATATATGAAATATTTAACAAATTGCAAAAAAAATAATAGTTTTTAAAGTTCTACTTAAAATTTAAAATGTTTGAAATATCTATAATTTCTTTTAAAAATGTAACCGAAAAAAACATGAATATTTCCAACATATAAAAACTTTGAAGCAAAATTAAAATCACGCTATTCTCTAAATTATAAGAAAACTGTTTTAAAAAAATTGCATTCAAAATTTTGAAAAACAAAAAAACATTAAAATTTTTCGATAAATAAACTTTAAATTTAACATTTAAGTTTTTTCTCTTTAGAATAGAAACTGTTTTAAAAAAATTGCATTCAAAATTTGGAAAAACAAAAAAAAATTAAAATTTTTCGATAAAAAAACTTTAAATTTAGCATTTAAATTTTTCTCTTTAGAATAAAAGCTATAAAAGTTGAAAATATTTGAGCTACAAATTTTGGAAACGAAATCTAAACTTTTCCATTTTTCGATAATAGTTAAGAACTTTTCAAAGCTCAATAATTTTCAAAATTAAAAAAAATCCACCGAATTGAATTAAAAGCAAAATTTAAATATTTCCATTTTTTGATAAAAACTTACACTTTTATAAAATATTTTTAAATTCTAGAAATTTTACGTTAACAAATGTAAATTCATTCTTGTTTTTGTTTTTTTTTGTGATTTTCCGGTCAATTTATTTATAACATTTACTAATGCTTACTGAGGCTCTTTTGACCATTAGCCTTTGGTGCAAATAAAAACAAACTTATTTCACCATTCCAACCCGACGTTTCGCTAGTCTCTCTAGCTTTCTCAAGGGTGATCTGTGTATTTTAATAACAAAAAGCAATACATTAATATAAAAAACTTAAAAGGCATAAGTGCGTAACATTTAAATATTAGTAATCACAGTATTACATACAAACAAATTATGGTGAAATAAGTTTGTTTTTATTTGCACCAAACGCTAATGGTCAAAAGAGCCTAAGTAAGCATTAGTAAATGTAAATTCTCTTTATTTTTCTTATAACATTTATTAGGAAGGGAAATTAACTAAAAATTTGTTGAATACTTTTATTAAGTTCAGACCAAAGTTTTTAAAGTTTTTTTTAGTTTTTTTCTTAAAATTGCTTAAGCTCAAAGTTAATTTTTAGAATTAAAAAAAAAGGAAAAATCATGCACGTAAAACTTGTTGAAGAACATTGTTGTAATTTAAATTTTTTCCTCAAATTTTTTTGATAAAATTTGTTTTTCTCTTATACTCTTCAAATGTGAAATTATTTGCAATTTCTTGGGAAATGCTTTTCAAAATTTTCAAAAAAAGGTTTCAATTACAAATTTCTACAGATAGAAATACTAAGAACGCTCAATGTAAATTTTAATTTAAAAATGTACATTTTCCAAAAATTTTCAAAATTTCAGATGAAATTTTTTTTAGATTTCTCGGTTTGAAGTGGATTGTTCAGTGAAAATGAAAGCGAAATTACTTTTAACTAATTTTGTTTTAATTTTTGCTTGAAAGCGACCAAACCAGCTCTAAGCCAGAAAAAATGCATTAAACAATTTTATGCTGGAATAATGTTTGAAATTTGAGAATTTCCCTGAAAATTCGATGCCCAAAACATTCTGAGCGGGCTTCTAATTGATTTTAGAACAATCTCAGTGAATTTTTTTTTCGGAAAGTTTCATATAGAATTCGAAGCGTTATAGAAAACAATTTCTACATACAAATTCAGCTATCCTTATGAATAACATAACTACAAACAACCATAATTAGATATACAAGTAATTCATTTATGAATGCGAAAGAAATAGCATAACTTCATTATTTCAGTGAAATTGCTCAATTGCGCTTGCATCCTTTTGTTAAGGCACACACACACGCGCATAAATACTTAATGCAAGTAAATCTTCCTTTCGGCGACCAATAATTTACGGGATAATTGCGTAAAAAGCGGCTCCTCATTAATCAACTTAATTATTGTACTTACTCGTTAACAAATCGTAAACGATTTTCCTTGGTTCGCCTGTATCGCCATCGCGCGCCTGCACCTTCAACACCAATGTACCAATTGGACTATCCTCGTCGATGATGGACGACAAAGAACCCTGAAATAAAGGCGGCTTATCCTGTATATCCTTCACACGTACTTCGAAATTTGTTTGTGATTCATGTACACCATCCTTGTAATTTCGATTATAATCGAGCATGCGAAGAAAACGAGAAAAAAACGACGATGGTCAATGAAAAATGAGGTAAATTTACAATTACACGGACGGAGGCAGAAGAAGCAAAAGCAATCGTTAAACACTTAATTGCACATTAATAAGTCGTAAATTGGTAAGATATACAGTGCTTCTACTTACAGTTGCCTCAATTTGAAAATGATAAATCATGCGCTGATTATAATTCAGCGTATCATTGAGCACTACGGCGGCCTTAAGGATGGTGGGCTCACGGGCTAGCACTTCCAAGCGAAATCTGTGTGGGTAGAATAACAAGAAAATTTACATATAAATATGAGAGTACCACCTAAGTAATTACTGATATTTATTCATAAAATTTAAACAGTATGTTACTTTTATTTTTATACTCACTTGTCGCATGCTTCCGGACTCTGCTCTTGTGACAGACATTTTATATCGAGACTCTCGCCAATAATATCACGATCTGTTGCAAGTATTTGATTAAAAATGGTTGTGCCAGTGGCAGCATCCTCATTAACGTCAGCTTCGTAGGGTGTCTAGAAAGAAAACGTGGCAAGCCACAAAATGAATATTGTGGCGAATGTTGACATAACTAGGCTGTTAGTAAATAATCACGCAGCAATAAAAACATGAAGCAGCCACTCGTATATACATGTACACATTAAGATAGCAACACTTATGTACAAGGCAACGAAGAGATCTCTATCCAACACACATGTGGTCATCAGCCGAAGTAGTTGCTCACACATACGCACGCATATGACTATGAGAAACGCATAAACTACAAATATATATGTACCAAACAAATATAATTGACCTTTGGAGGAATATGCAGACGAGGCAACAGAGAGTATAAAAGTAGCGCAAGCTGAGGAATCAGTAATCAGTTTAATTTAAACACGCTATTAGTTGTGAAGTGAAGTATAATTGTGAAGTACTCCCAAAGTAATCTAAATAAAGACTAGTTTGCAATAATGAACTTTGGAGTGATTTATTCAACAGTTTAGCGATTCGAACGTTAGCAGAAGGTTTCAAATAAGCGGAATTTCTCTAAATTCGTTACAATATTTACCATGTTATAGTGTTGGGAAATATAGGGGTGTGCGACATAACGTCAACGGGTATAACATCAATTGATCTTATTACCAATTCAAATGGCGAACAGGTATATTGAAATTCTGACCATATGATTTCAACAATTTCAAATGACTATGTACATTGTTAACGACGTTGACATTAAGTCCATTCTGCTAAAAAGCTGGGCCGCTGGTCCTTCCTAAATGGCGCAGAAGTCTTTTGTGTTTGTTCTGATCTTGAATTGCTGTGTATGGTTATGGTCTTTTTCCCGAAATGGCCATGAGGTCCAACGAAAGTTTTCTAAATGACATTAAAGTCAAATTAAGAGAGGACAAAAATTAAATTGATCTTGTGACCAATTAAATTGTTGATAAAGCCATTTATCTTATAGCCGTTTGAAATAGTCATAACATCGATTGACCTTTTGACTGTTGACCTTATGTCACATCACCGGTTATGGCCTTATTCCCAAAGTCGAATTTAAAAAGGACATAAAGCCAATTGACGTTTTGTCCATTTGAAGTGGTCATAAGGTCAGTACAGGCCTTTGTCATTCCACCGTTTCAAAGTTTGTGTGTCTGCATATCCAGATGTTTGTCTTTCGAGTCTAGTGGTTAGACAGATTTGTATTTTGAAAACTATCGTTTGGAAGGATCTAACGACAATATTTTTTTTATTAATAAAGTAATACTCCCTATCGCCTTTTGAACCTATTCAGAAACTCGAGTTAAAAACAGAGAATAAGCTTTATTTTTGGTAAATACATATCTAGTCAACTTAATCAACGCAACTCACATTTTGAAACTCCGGTGGATTATCATTCTCATCCAATACAATGAATGTTATGGGCACTTGTACAATATTATCTTGATCTGATTCACCACCTGGATTCACTTGATCTCTTATCGTTACATAAAATGATATACTATCTTTTTCCTCACGATCTAACGGTTTGGTTAAAGTTATAATACCCGTCAGAGGATCCACTTCAAAATTATCGGAACCAAAAGCACCAAATGTTACATTGCTGCCCTCAGGATCATAGCCTTGCAATTGAGCAACGACTGTACCAACAGCTGCATTCTCTTCAAGCACAATATTATTGAGGACCTGCGTGAAGACGGGCGGACGATTTGTTTCAGCTGTAAAAATAGAAGATAGTAAATTTGTAAAGCTCGCATAGGGAATGGAGAGAGCTAAAGCTAGGAAAATATTATATTGGAAACTAATGTATTTTAATATTTTTGAATTACTTACAGCAGACTAGCGGTGTAATACTGACAAGAGCTAACGCCCACAGCTGATAGTGTAAACGTAGTTTTGACTTGGACATTGTTTTTGAGCACTGAAAAGAGAAAAGGAGAAGGATTACTTATGATGTCAGAATCAAAGCATTTACATTATAATGCTTTGAATGAAACGACCACGCTGGTAGAGAGCGCTCGCTGAAAGTATGTGTTTGGCTCACAGCAAACAAACACACAAACTGAAGGACTGCTTCCGATGTAATAATTTAACTATTGAAATTATAATGCTAGCAAACAGGCCATAAGTATCTACAATATAACTGTGGCAATGGAAAGATTCTGGTTCTCACCTTGAAACTGTGTTTGAACGGTTGACTCACAGCGAACAAACACACAAACTGCTTATTTCTGAAAAATTTCAATTCCTAAACAATTTTGAATATACATACATATAAGAAAGAGATCCACTACTATTTACGCAGAAGCCAAAGTTTAACGGCAAAGCATAAATATTTCTATTAAGGTACTTTTTTTGATTTAGAGCAGTTTGAAAAACTAGTTTATGACTGTTTACACCTTAGGTTTACACAAAATAATGCTGGATTTCTCATAATTTTATATTGTTCCGAATTAAGGGTATTTCTGCTTATTTGCAACCTTCTGCTAACGCTCGAATCGCTAAACTGTAATAAATGACTCCAATATTATGTATTGCAAAATGGTCTTTATTAGACTACGTTGGGAGTAGTACAATTATACTTCACAATTAAACTTCATTTCGCAACTGATAGCGTATTTAAATCAAACTGATTACTGATTACTCAGCTTGCGCTGCTTTAATACTCTCCGTTGCTTCATTCGAATATTTCTACTAAAGTCTAGACGTTTCGCCTTCTAGAATTGCTGTATTCCTGCTTGGTAATTTCTATGAGTATCTCTTCGTTGCCTTGTATGTATGTGTGTAAATGATGATTGATTTGTATTTTAAGTACACAAGAGCGGCATCTTGCTTTATTGTTGTTGTGCCTTTATTTATTTAGTATCAGCTTAGTGATGCTAATATTCGTCACAATATGTATATCAGATATGTATGAGATGTGGTAGAATTGCCTCGCTAAATACGTGTTTGAACGTTTGGTTTACAGCGAACAAACACAGGAAATGCTTATTTTATTATTATTATTGTTTTTATTATTGAAAAAAATTCAATTTTGTTTAAACAATTTCGGTTATATTAGAAAGAAATCAACATTTTTTTGATGCTGAACCAGAGTAAAAAGCTCAAAACTTAATTCCAAAGAAAAACAATTTTAAGCTGTGTCAACACGCTTAATCAACATTCACGCACTCAAAACGTTTTTCAGCTTCATTTACGCAGATTAAGGAAAAAAGATCATAGAAAATCTAAAGCAGGGTGAAAGTAAAAAACCGAAAAACAGCTGTGCACTAAAAACAGAAGCAAACAAAGGGTAGATAAGACCGAAAAAATTAAGTGCGAAAAAGGCAACTACAAGCAAAATTACAAAATAACAGTTAGCAAAACGCTTGTTGCATGCCACACATTGCACGTCTAGCACACACACACACACGCTTTCATACCAAAAAAGATTTTTGAAGCGCACAAGGACGCTTGGTAAAGGGGTAATGGGTCGCGCACTGATGCTTTGCTGCTCTAGTGGTGCTGATTGCCGTTGGCAGTAATGTTAATGTAAACATTACTTCTTGGCACTTGCAACACGCTTTCTGAAAGCTGCCACACACTCGAAATGACAAGGACCTGTACATACAAACAGGGAGATTGGTTGTTACTCTCACTGATGGGACTATCGCTACTCTGCTGCTCTTTATTTACTCCGTTAAGTTTGGCTTTTTGCTACTGCGCTGTGCCGCTAAGTGACTTTTTAGTTGTGCATTTTAAGCTTTTTTATTTCTTAGTCAGTTCTCCCTCGAAATCAACATTCGACTTAACGGCTTTCCGACGAAAATGTGCTCCCCCTTTTTCCCTTTCTGTTCTTTGCTGTATTGATGTTTTGATTTAAGTGCGTCAAAAGTTGAGTTTCTGTTGTCGCCACCACGTTAATATTGCTAATGAAAATGTTACATATTAATGTCTGTTGCAACTACAGTACTGGGCCAAATAATGGCAGCACAAAAGAAGGGGAATAGCTAGCGAAATTACTAGAAGTCTTTGCAAAAGGAAGTTGGCAAAGGATAGGGATGGATAGATTAAAGGCGGAGAAAAGTAAAGAAGAATATATATCAGAATATGTTTTGAAAAGGAGAGAGAAGAAGAAGTGAATCAAAACCCCTGGCGGACCTTGAATAGTAATAAGGAAGTTCCATGCACAAAACCATGTGCCGGGACAAGGAAAAAACACGCAACATTGTGGACGTGCTGTTTCCCACCTAACCACCCAGGGAGGACGGCCACCAGAAGACCGCAACGAAAAATATTCCAGGAAAAGAGCCCTGATCACTATAAAAATAGAAAAACTCAGGACTCGGAGGGATACTCACAAAGGAATTAAAGCTAGCTGCATACAGCTGCCCAGAAATTATGTTGTACAAGTACAACAAATGTCCCAAAACAGGAACTTTTCCCACTATATGGATGACAGCACGGCTAGTTCTCCTTCAAAAATGGAAACGAGACCCCAACTCTTCACCGTCTTGGCGCCCACTGTGCATGTTGGACAATGCAGGCAAATTGTTGGAGAACCTGCCGAAGCAACGCCGCACCAAAGCAATAGAGGACGGAGGATGACTCGCACACCTACAGCATGTTTTTTGGAGAAGGCATTTCACAAGGGATGCCATGTCAGAAGTGGAAGGCGCAGCCAAGAAAGCCGGGACAGCGTGACACAAAGCAAGACCAATAGTCAAAACGATTTAAGCGTAGCTATGGGGGATGATAGTAAGACCAAAGCACTAAAGCCCTATTTCAAAGTACCGCAATGTATGTTAGAAACCGCTATCTAATGTACGAAACCAGATACGTTCAGAAAAATGTAAATATGGAAAGCGAAGCAGCCTAGGGTTCGAAATTGGGTCCCGATTTCTGGAATATTACCGACGAGAGACTTCACGATTGGACATGCCACATCGCTTTCGCAGAAGATGTGACAGCTGTAATAGCAGCACGAAGCTGCGAGCTCGCACAGCTGAAACTAAACCAGGTCATGTACAGTTATAGCAGATTGATGGCTGATTGCGGCCTTCAGCTGGCGACAGAAAAAACGTAGATCTTCCTTCTCACAAGGAGGCGGATTTCTATTAGCAGTAATATGACAATTGGTGATCAGCAAATAGAAACACGCACCTCAACGTAATATCGGGGGCTGAGGCTAGAGAGTATACAAACCTTTTCGGAGCATGCTCGAAGTGCCTGAACTAGCTACGCCGACTATAGTGAGCCTGAGTAGATTACTGAAGTACTTGAGGTCGAAGGCATTGCGCAAGAAAGCTGCTCGCATCAACCTTGGAATCTAAACTCTTATACGGTACTAAAAACACAGGAAGCACCGAACTGCCCTCACCTTGGCACGCACGCATGGCGACGCTGTGAGCTACTTCAGCTTAGCACGCGGTCTCCTGGTAGTTTAGGGGAAACCCGCAAGCCGCAACTTTTTGGAATGCGAACACTTCGCCTTCCAAAAACAAAGGAGGGTAAATAGACATCTCGCGACCTATTCCCAGGCAGTGTCATCAATGGAAGACAGCTGGGATAGGGTCAGCTGATATAAGAAGCATCTAACTTTTAGCAAACGAGAAGATGGATGTCTAGCTCATTAACGTGCGAGCCATGGAGCTAACGTAGAGCGCACCATTCTCCTGTTTTTATACTCAGCTGAGCAGAGCTCACAGAGTATATTAATTTTGTTCGCATAACCGGTACCCCGTAATGGCATAAACTAATCGAGATAGATATAGACTTCTATATACCAAAATGATCTGGGCGAAAAGGGAAGTTCATTTCCGTCCGTCCGTCTGTCCGCCTGTCCTTAAACACGATAACTTCAGTAAATTTCTAGGTATCTTAATGACATTTCGTTTGTAAGCTCCTGGGCACTCATCTCAGATCGCTACTTAAAATGAACTTAATCGGAATATAACCAAGCCCACTTTTTCGATATCGAAAATTTCGAAAAACCGAAAAAGTGCGAAAATTCATTACCAAAGACGGATAAAGCTATGAAACTTGGTAGGTGGGTTGACGCAGAATAGAAAATTAGTAAAATTTTGGACAATGGGCGTGACACCGCCCACTTTTAAAAGAAGGTAATTAAAAAGTTTTGCAAGCTGTAATTTGGCAGCTGAGTATGTAATGTTCGGTTACACCCGAACTTAGCCTTCCTTACTTGTTATTTCTTATTTTTTCACATAAAAAATAAACTACTAACATTTTTAGATGTAATCTGAAGAAGAAGAAATGGATTAAATAAAAAAAATACATTGATATGCTTTTCCTAAACTTTAGCTTTGGTAATTAAAAATATTTTACAATTTGGAAAATGTTCTAGTTATCGAAACCTATCTCTTAGTTTATGACCAGAGTCAATGGGATAGTTCTAGAACAATTTTTTTTTGGTATGGCGTTAGAAACAAAATTTTGATGTATCATGCTTCTATTGTAGTGCACAAGACTGTATGTAGTGATGTTTGTCTTTGCTCTTTTTATGCCAACATTTGCAGCTTGAACGATGAGAATGTTTTCGTTAGTAACACATTGCTGTTATTTGTTAATATAGCATTTTTTGTTTTACTTATTTGTTGCTTCATTTTTTACCGCTATTGTGCTGATGTTGTTGTTGTTACTGCACTGCATCACTTCTTTATTTACTTATGCATAGCGGCAGTCAGCAGCTGCTGTTATTGCGCTTATTAACGCGTTTTGCTGTTGTATGCCGTTAGCAAAGCAATAAAATCGGTAGCAAAAACTACAACAAACAAAATCAAACAAAACATCAAAACGTTAGTTAAGCTGTTGCTTTTTCGTTGTGGCATTTAATTAGTGCGCGCACCCTCACTTCACCACTCAAATAACTCGAAAAACTATTTTGCATTTTTAGTGATGAATATTTTTGTTAGTGCTGCTGCGAATGTTTCGCCATGTGTTTGCGGCAGGCCAAAAAGGGTGAAGTAGTAAAGCTGTTGTGCTGAAGTTGTGTGGTACACCCGCGCACAAATTGCTGTAATTAATGTCGTGCAAAGTTGTATGAACTTAGGCAACAATCAAGTGGTATTGCTTGTTAAGTGCGCGCGCGCAGCACAAGGGTGCAAGGATGCAAGGATGCGGGTTGAGGGTTAAGTGGTTTTTTATAAGCGCAAATATTCAGTGGTTTCTGATGGTTGTGTCGCAAGTTCTTTGGCGCCAATTTGTGCGGTTTAATAGTCAAACACTCAACTCAAAATCATTATAAATATGTACATTAGGGTGGGTCGATTTGTATGGACGAAAGTTAACCGATATCGCGCCATCGATTTTTCGATAGGAATTTTATTTTTTAACTTTTTTTCGACATTGATTTTAAAGTTTTTTTCATGAACTACTAAAAAAATTTTCATATGTATACCCTGTCCGACCCAAAAATGTCCGCTAGAATCGGACAGGGTATACATGAAAATTTTAAAATGAAATGAAAATTTTTTTAGCAGGTCATGAAAAAAACCTTAAAAAAAACCTACAAAGAAGGAAAAAAAAATGAAATTTCGCAGGCTCGAAAGTTATTTTTTTGGGTATGCGTAGTCGAACTTTTTTTCCTGAGCCCAAATCCTATCAAAAAATCGATGGCGCGAATTCCGTTAATAAATCGAACCAGTCTAATGTACATACATACAGATTCAGACATTCTCACACGTCCATGTTTGTGTGTTTGCTATTTTTTATGCTTCGATTTTTGTGGTTTGTTAACATTTTGGTATTGGTATTAACTTTTCGACATTTATTAAATTAAAGAATTCAGTAAGTCATTATAAGGTTTTTACTG
This sequence comes from Eurosta solidaginis, assembly GCA_029619165.1. Taxonomy (NCBI): domain Eukaryota; kingdom Metazoa; phylum Arthropoda; class Insecta; order Diptera; family Tephritidae; genus Eurosta; species Eurosta solidaginis. Next base: position 27,655 of record JARSSU010020092.1, read on the forward strand.
GATTTTGTTTACTTTATTTACTCTTAAATTGTTATTAATTTTTGATGCTGTGGTGGCAGCTGCCGTTAATGACTTGTTTAGTACCCAAACTGACATAAATTATTAGTTTTTTTTTATCTATACAACGGCCACCGTGGTGTGGTGGTAGCCTGCTAAGTCTACCACTCCGAAGATCCTAGGTTCAAATTTCGGGCAAAGCAACAACAAAAATTTCGAAATAGGTTTTTTCTATATGAAACAAGTTTTTCTAAGCCGGGTCGCCCCTCGGCAGTTATGTATTTGGCAAACATTCCGAGTGTATTTCTGAGTGAAAATTCATCTGTCTTGCAGCTGCCGTTGGGAGTCGACTTAAACCTGTAAGTCCCGACCGGCCAATTTGTAGAAAAAATTTAAAAAAGGAGCAGTACTCAAATTGGAGGAGAAGCTCGGCCTAAACTCTCTTCGCAGTTATATCGCGCCTTGCATTTCTTTATTTAGATGGAGAAATAGGACTTTTCCTGTTAACATTGGCAGCCAAGTTGCACTGAAGCCATTAAATAACCCTCTAAGTACTAAAAAACTGGTTCGGAATTGAATTCCGGCTTGCTTCACCTTCCAAACTCAATGTATGTTCACATGACCAAAGTGGTCTTTGACCAGGCATTACTGGTCGCATATCTTGTTACAGCATTTCTTCCTTCGAAGTCACGACGAATATTTCGCAAAATCAAGACTGAAAAATAGCGAGGGGCTATATAAATAATGTACGGTTTGATGGTAAGTGCTCATTAAAGAGGATGTATGGCAAAACAAAATCTACTTTTTCCCTTGAGGAGAATAAGACGGCGGACAATTAATTCTCTTTTATAGCATCAGAGTAAAAGTTTATTGGATGAAAAAGTGAACTCTTTGAGACTCACTAAACTTTTTACATTAGAATGAAGCCAAACCCAACCAAATAGAAACTAAAACGAGACCTGGGCTAAGATCGGGCGCAGACACATGACCAAACCTCGACTAAAACCTGGCACTGGACCGGATTTGAACTGATACCAAAATCCAATCGAAATCGGAACAGGAACCGTGATCTTGGCGCTTAATCGCACCGTATTTGAATTCACGAAATCAAACCCCGGACCAGCGTGAAACGAGCTTTACCGGAACCGGAAATAGAAAAGTAGAAGAACGATAAAGTAAAGTAGATCGAAATCGGACCGAATAGGCAGCTTAGTTCGGAAGCCCGCGCATCGAAACCAGATCAACATCGAGCCAAATCTGCGGACGGCCAACGGTCATCGTAGCAGCGGCGGGATAGAAGCAGCGGCTTAACGGCGGTAGGATGGGATGAGTCGCAAAGGGGTATGCGACCAATGCCAGTTTTGATCTCTTTGTATGAGTTGAACTGTTCCCTTTTGTTTGAGCATGTCCTATGAAGAGACGAAGTATACCCATTTATACTCGAAAGGGATCGATGGGATCAATCCCCTTATGAGGTAGGTTTTGTCAAAGGCTAGGGTAACGCTCAGTCAATCCAGAGTCGAGTAATGGGCTCACAAACCCCTACTGAATAAATACACAATATTTATGTGTTATGAACACACGCACACACGGCTGAAGGTGTTGGGAGGGCAGCAGCTTTCCATTCCGAGACGGTGAGGGGGCGGAGCGGCGGCTAACGGTCGTCGTAGCAGAGGAGGTATCGGCAGGACGGTTTGTCGGATAACGGACAGATGGGTACGGCTGTATGGAAGCAGCGTCATTCCTTACCAGACCAGGGCGACGGAGGAAAAAGTAGCCCGAAGACACCACTCTCGTCGTCCTGGTGCAGCATGGAGTGACTCGCGCCACGGTTGCACCCTCTTCTCCCTAGCTAACTAGTGGGAGTGGTCCCACCGCTCCGGCCAGCCTATTAAACCAGAGCTGAGGGGAAGGGGTGATTTGGGTCATTGAAGCAGCGGGCCGCTCAACACCAGGGTGGGTGACGGAGGGAAAAGTTAGTCCGAAGACACCACTCGCGTCGTCCATGACAGCGCCCCTTCCACTCAGCTAGCTAGCCGGTGTGGTTATTTTGTCTTTAAAAAGACAACCACTCCCGCTGGCTCACCTGCGAGGACTGAATTGCAAAATGCAAATTCGCTTTTTTTATACGGGTGGTGCCGCAAACTGCTTGAGAAATTAATACACCACTATTGCGATTGTCTCATGTGATGATCTTGTTGACGAAACACACCATTGGTTTGCCATCAGTCGTTGGTAGCAGTGTGGTTATTGACCATAGTGGTTGTTGGCTATGCTATAGAAAAAGAAGTACAGGGGGGTTCAGGCTTAAGTGAAGAAAAGGAGTACAGTTATGTTATTGTAACGCTTACAATCTTTATCTTTATCTGTATCTTTTTCTTTGTCTTTATCTTTATCTTTAACTTCATCTTTGTCTTTATCTTTATCTTTATATTTATTTTTACCTTTATCTTTACCCTTTATCGTTATCTTTATATTTATTTTTACCTTAATCTTTACCTTTATCTTTATCTTTATATTTATCTTTATCCACTTAAGCTTATATCTCCCATATGGGAACATAAGAAGACTAGTCCTACAAACACAATCGAAGGGTTTGCCAAGCCACAAAATCTATCTGAGCGGGTGGAAAAGCGCTTCTGGAATAAGAAATATTCTCCGAAAATGTAACCCTAACACTGGCGTAGTCGTTAACTCCTAGTAATTTAGGTTCGGTATAGGGCTTCGCATTTTCTTAAATAATTCGATTCAATCACCTGTAATCTTTTTTATCTTACTCCGTTTCTGTTTTTTGTAATATTTCTACATATACATCAAAGTGACTAATCCCTACTGTACCCGAGAGGGACGATAAGCGACCAATTATGCCCAAATATAGACAAAAGAAATCAATTTCTTTAGGGATTAATCGCACGATTTTTTGCAGGGGTGTATCTGTGTGTGTGTATGTGTATGTGACCACTGTGAATCTTTGCTTACTTTTTAATTATTCTGCAATTCATAGATTTGTAGGCTATTGAAATGTTTTTTTTAATTTAAAATTGATTTCAATGAAATGAATATCCGGAGTATTAAGAACTTTGTAGCCAAATCGCCTAAAGCATGCGAAGCAAATATCAAAATGCACAAAAAATGACACAATGAACACACACGACTTCACAAACAAACGCGCCAGCTTCACAAACACAAACATACATATATCTATCACCTACACACATGCAAACACATATGTATATATGTATCTCTCTGTTATGGATATTTCAACCGCTTGCGGCATCTTCACTTAAACGTATTTTGATACACAAAGAAAAGCATGCAAATTTAATTCTCCCGCCAAAACTCAATTAGTTGAAAACGACACAATAAAACAACAAAAAAAAAGACCTTTAAAACAACAACAACACCGATTAATCGCCAGTGCGCATAATAACAATAACAAAAGCTAGAACACACATACAAAATTAGTATGCCTAATACATATGTATGTACATTAACCTGGGTCGATTTGTATGGACGAAAGTTAGCCGATATCGCGCCATCGTTTTTTCGATAGGATTTGGGCTCACGGAAAAAAGTTCCCCTACGCATACCCAAAAAAAATAATTTTCGAGCCTGCGAAATTTAATTTTTTTTTACTTTTTTCAACTTTGATTTTTAAGGTTTTTTTTACCTAATTCATATTTTGAAAAAAAAACTGTTATCGCCAACGTTTTTAGCGGACATTTTTGGGTCGGACAGGATATACATGAAAATTTTAAATCAAAAGAAAATTTTTTAGTAGGTCATGAAAAAAACCTTAAAAATCAAAGTCGAAAAAACGTAAAAAAAAATTAAATTTCGCAGGCTCGAAAATTATTTTTTTGGGTATGCGTAGTCGAACTTTTTTTCCTGAGCCCAAATCCTATCGAAAAATCGATGGCGCAACATCGGTTAATAAATCGACCCAGAGTAATGTACATACCCCAACAAGAAAATGTTCACAATTGCAGTTTGAAACTTACAGTGCGACCAGTGGTCTATAGTGGCCTATAAAGTTACGTATGCGGAGCGGTGTACTAGCGCCCTTCATATATTTCTACGGAAGTCGCCGCTGTCGATGTGTCATATCAAATCGTTACCGGGATAAAGAACGCGTGAGTAGCAGGTACTATGGAAACAAATCGGCAGCTTTTGTATAAAAAATCGGTAGCATTTAAATGACAAACTCGATAAGTTTGAATAGCCTATCGATAACTTTTCGATAGTAAATCGACAATATTCGACAGCGAATTGAGAACGTTTCGAAATCAAAATGGCATCTTTTGATAATAAATCGATAAATTTTAGTTAATAAGTTGAGAACTTTCCGAAAGTAAATCGATATCACGCCGATAAAAAGTTAGTTGCACTCCGATAACAAATCGATAACTCGTTGAAAACCTTAATTATCGATAGAAAATTTATAACTCTTCTATAACTCGTTGATGAGGTATGGACAGTGGGCTCATAACCCGTCGATAACAAACCAATAGCTCATCGATAGTAAACCGTAAACACGCCCTTCGGTTTCCGCTTCGGTATTGACTTCTGCCTCCAAATTCCAGCGTTCGGTAACCCTAAGTCCTATGTAAATAAAATAATAGAGTTTTTTTTAGTTAAACGCTTTTATTGAAAACAATACTTACATGAAGTAATAATAATACCAAAAACTAGAAAATAATTAGTTAAGTCCTGGATACTAGTCATCCCACTCCTCATCAATATAGGGCGTTGATCAGACAATTAAATAAAAGCTTTGGACGCGTGAAATTTTTAAAAATGTGAGGCGTAGCATAATCTGATTAAGGTTCAGATGGTTTTACCTTTGACTATCAATAGAAATTTTAGCATCCAACGCTTTCATTTAATTGTCTGATCAATGCCCTAGATTGATGAGGAGTGTGATGACTAGTACCTAGAACCTACCTTTATTTTCTAGCTTTTAGTATTATTATTACTTAATGTAGGTATTGTCTTCAATAAAACCGCTTAACTAAAACTTTTTCTTAATTATTTTATTTTCAGTCTTTATTTAATTGCCTAATATTTCTCATTCTATTTAGTTCATTTAGTGACTCATTATTACAAGGACTCTTTCCTGACAATCTAAGTCCCCAATACATAATCCTTCCAAAGGCTTTACCCGACACAGCGTCACGTATGCTTGCCCCTCCAAAGTATTTGGATATCGCTTCTACGGGACAGCATGTAATATCTGTTCCAAATATGAGCCAAAGTGGAGCACTAATACGATTTTTTTGAAAAATTTCGATCCATGCGCCACCTATCGGAGTTTTTTTTCTTATTATTGCATTGTCATCCGGTTCTGAACTATATTCCAAGTTTCAAGCATGTATCTTATCGGGAAGTTACTTAAATTTTAATGACAGAATTCTGTTCGCTACACAGAGTCAAGCTAAATAAAACCGTTTAAAAATATTCGTTGTGTCCATATGGTGCTAAATATTGCATACTTTTTTGCGCACTTGATACAATTTAAGATATTTTAGCGATGGAGTTTTAGCGTTAGCGGAAGCTGGATTTTAGTTGCTGAACTTGCCTCTCCTCTCCACTCCTTTTCGTTTTTCATTACTTTTCTTTCTGTCCCTTTACTTTACTTGCCTTGCCACGTTCATCAAGTGCTATGAATTTTGTAAACCCTTGCCCAAAAAACGATCGAATTCCGAGCAAAGTACTAATATTTTTCCTACTGGGCAATCCTGGGTTTCTCTATGTAGTTTTATGCCATTATTTGTTTTGGGCCATTAAAGTACCAGATTTGCTGTGAATCTCGGTGTTACATATTAAGTTTCAGAAGTAACGTGAAAGCTGCGTATTTGCAATATTAACTGCTGATTGTTTTTTGGCCCGAGACGAGTGGTTGTAATCCATTAGGAACAACCAAATAAAATTTAAGCTCAAAGGATTAGGTTTTAATGAAATTTTAGTGCTAGAGCTAATGCGAAAAAGAGTATAAAGTAAGACGGATTTAATTTTTTTAAAGCGTTATATGAAAAACGGAAAGGCAAAGAGAGGAGGAATGGGGGAAATAACTGGACTGGCGGGTTCTATAATAATAAAGTCCGTGTGTCTTTTTTGTTGTGTTCATACGAATTTGTTCAATAAGTGAAAGAAAATAAAAATAAAATAAAATGATTGAGAAAACCTTTTTTTATTTTTACAAACATTTTTTGAATTTCTTAAATTTACACAAAGAGGTACAAAACGTGGACAAGAAACTCAGAAAAAATGCCTTAAAACTATTTACTTCATATTGTAACGAATTTACTGCAACTCCTGCTAACGTTCGAATCACCAAACTGTTGAATAAATAACTCCAATATTCGATAATGCAAAATGGTCTTTATAAGACTACTTTACAAATAACACTTCTTTTGCTCGACAGATAGCGTGCTTAAATCAAACTAACTTTCGTGCCTCAACTGTTGCAGCTTTTATAGTGTTTGGTTTCCTCGTTGACATATTTCTAGCAGCTATAAAATTACCAACTATAACTACGTTTATAGCTTCTCATATGCGGGTGTATATGTGAGTGTTACTTGCACAAATTATTGCCTACTTTTGAGCGCATCTCAGATAAGATATATGCATGTGTTTGTGCGTTTTCTCTCCGCTGCGTGTACGGACATATCATCATCATCATCCTCCTCAACTCCTATTGGAGCATAGGGCCTCGACCACCGACTTAAATCTTATTCTGTTAGGTGCAGTTCTTGTGATGCCATTCCACGTATATCCTGCGCCTTCGAGTTCTTTATCCACAGTTCTGCGCCAAGTTTTCGCAGGTGCACCAGGTCGTCGGCTTCCTTGTGGATTCCATCGCAATGCTTGTCTGGCTATATTTACTGGAGGTCTTCTGAGAGTGTGACCAATCCACGACCATTTACGCTTGGTTATTTCTGTGGCAGCCTTAGGTTGATTTGTTCTAGACAATAAGTCGTCATTTGAAATTCTTTCCGGCCATCGAATTTTCAGGATTCGGCGCAGACATTTATTAATAAAAACTTGTAGACGTTTCTGAATTGAAGTTGAGCTTTTCCACGCCTCGCAAGCATAAAGCAGTACTGATTTAACATTCGAATTAAACAGTCCGAAGCTTCGTTTTAAAGATATTTGGCTGGACCTCCACACGTTTGCCAGTTGCCCAAAAACCATTCTTGCTTTGTTTATGCGAGACTGAACGTCCTCATCTGCACCGCTCTTATTTGAGACAATACTACCAAGATAAACAACGGACTCTACACCTTCGATTTCATTTTCGTCAACCGTAAGCATCAATGGCCTTGATGAAATACTATAGCCGCATCTTATGACTTTGGTTTTCGCTGTATTGATGCTTAGTCCGGCCTCCTTTGCATGTGTGTTGACAGCTTCTAAATTGTGTTGAAAGTCAGTACTTCTGTGGCTTAGCAGACAGACATCGTCTGCATATTCTAAATCCCCTAGCTGAGTGAAAGGCGTCCACTGTACACCGTGTCCAACATTTTCTGCGTTCCTCATAATCTCGTCTAATGCCAAGATAAACAAGAGCGGCGAGAGTATGCATCCCTGTCGCACCCCGCTTTTAATTTCGATGGGTTCTGAGAGGCACCCATCGTGACTGACCCGGCACTTAAATTCGGCATTCATTGCCTTTATAATGTTGATTATTTTATTAGGCATCCCTCGTTTTAGTAGTATTTCCCAAATATATTCCTGTCGAGACTATCAAAAGCCTTTTTAAAGTCGATAAAAAGTAAATAAGCTGATGTTCTGTATTCACAGCATTGTTCAACAATGATTCGGACGGTATTTATTAGATCAACACAGGATCGGTTTTGTCTAAAGCCAAACTGATTTTCTCTTAGAGTTCCGTGCACCGCTCTTGAATTCGGGACAGTAAGATCGTGGAGAACACTTTGCTAGGAATCGAGAGTACGGACATATGTGTAGACATAATGATTAATTTGGTTATATGCATACAAGTCTCTGCTCAGTATCGGCTTAGAGACGATAGTACCCCTTAGTGTTGCTAATATTCGTCACAATATGTTTCGAAAAAAACCTTTAGAATGTATATAGTTTTAAAAATGTGCAAGACGAATCTATAACTGGTGATGGTGAGGCGAATTTAACCCGATTTGACGTGCGGAAGAATGTCGAGTCAAAAAAAAATTTTGCATCGATTTTGATTACTTCCGCACGTTGTAAAAAGGCGTTGTATGGATAATAATCAGGAAGAAGCAGGGACAGCAAAAAAAGAAAGTTTTTTATTTTTTGTTGAAAAACAGACTAATTTGCATAGAGAAATTTTTGAGTAAATTGTTTTTTCTTGAAACCAATATTTTAGAAAAAAGAAAAAAAAATGCATGGCCCCTTTCTTTACTTTGTAATAAGAAAAAGTTTTTTTATCAGCAAAAAAAAAGATTTCTAATTTTCTTAAGAAAAAAATTTATCATTGTTATTTTTTTTCCCACTAAAATGTTTTTAAAAAACAAAAAACAATGAGCAAGTTTTTTGAAGGAAGAAGTAACTTTTTTGTCAACAATCTTGTTATGAAAAAAAATATTTTATTTTTAAAACATTTCATAAATAACTGCATTTCTTCCGAATCAGAAATAAAGCGATTGCAGAGTCCCTTTTTAGCGATTCAAGGGGTGGTGTAGCGCAATATACAGCTTCACCTTCGAGCGGCGAATCCCGTTTCACTAACAGATGAGGCTCTGGCGGCCCCAAGCTCATCACGGAACTTGGGGGTGGGAGATAGTGATGGCCTGACGGTTTAATATGACCATATAAATCGTTTCCCGAGATGGTCGGGCTAGTTCCTTAATGGTGCTGTGTTACCGGAGCGTACCGGATCTGTATCCGGCAAAGGACCATCACATCGATAACACTTCCCAAAGCCTTCGGGGAGTAACCTTATCGTACAACAACAACAACACCTGTTAATTAATGAAACACATTTTCCAACTTTTTTTTAACTTTTTCTATTAAACCCAGACAAAAAAATCTTTAGAAAAACAATTTCCCATTGTGGCAAACAAGTTCTCAATGAAACATTTCTATAAGAAATACAATTTTGATTAAAAACAATGAGTTCAGAAAATAAATATTTAAATTTTTAAAGAATTTTTTTTTATTTTCGAGTTTTTTCCGAAATTGGAATTTTCTTTAAATAAATTACATTGACGATTTTTCTCACTGAAAACAATATGCTTAAAAAATGAACTTTTTGAATAATCTTGTCCTACTTTCTTGGCTCGAATTCTAGCTTTTAGTTTTTCCTTAGAATTCTTATTCACTGTTTTATTCATCTATTCTTAAAAAAAAACTAAAAATTTATCGTTAGAAAAACGAAATTATTATTCCTTTTTTAGGTCATGTTTTTAACATTTTTTTGTGCTTTGAAAGAACTCGATTGAAAAAAAAATAAGGAAACAAATTTGTGAATGAAAAAATTTAATTTCTCCATGAACTATTCCTTTTAATTGTTAGAAATAGTTTTTGATTTTTTATCTCATAAAGTCAAACAAGAATTTTTAAGAGAAAAGCAAAAGTTTTTGTTTTATCGGCCTATTGATAAAGTATTCAAGGTTCGAAACGAGCTCAAGACCAGAACAATAATTTTTTTTAATGATTATTGTTTTTTTTTCTTTAAATTTCTCTATTGTTGAAAATTTTTATTTCGTTTTGGAATAGTAAGTAGACAATTTTTCAGACAACCTGCCATAGCTGCGAAGATAGATCCATTTCGAAGGGCGCTAAGCATTCATCATCAGTACGCTTTAGGCACGCTGCGCTAACTATTTAGCTATACAGCGGTGGTTTGTTTGACTGGCAAATTGCTACTTCTATTCCTTTTTACCAACTATATTTATTCAGCTTTGCGCCATCTGTTGCAAGATACTGTACGGCAAAAGTTGTTCATTAAAAAATAAATATTAAAATTTTTTTAACATTTTTTTGATTCCTTCCAAATTAAAAAAATTCCTTTTTTTCTTAACGATTTTTTTTCTGAAAATAATAATTTTACAAAATTAAAGCAATGAATTATAATTTTGTAGGAAAACATTTTGCATTTCCTGTCTCTTAAAAAAATTTTTCAAATCAAAAAATTTTAAAATAATTTGTAAGAGAAAAATTTTTTTTGATTTTTTGATTAAAAAAAATGTTCTCTTAAAATTATTTGAAACTTTTTTTGATTTTTTGATTAAAAAAATTGTTGTGTTTTAAAAATATTTTACGAAGTTTTTCGGATTTAGAAAATACAAAAAAAACTTTAATAAAACAATATTTTGCCCGATTGAACATACATTATTTTTCCTTGGAATTATAGTTCTTTATAGTGTAGTATATAGCTCTTTCTAAAAAAAAATAAATGAAAGGCGCGATATCCTCCGAAGAGGCTTTAGGCCGAGCTTCTCTTCCAATTTCCGTCGTGCTTCTTTAAATTTTCTTACAAATTGGCGGGACGGGACCTACTTGTTTTATGCCGACTCCGAACGGCATCTGCAAGGCAGATAAGTTTTCACTGAGAGCTTTTCATGGCAAAAATACACTCGGGTGCTTGCAAAAAACTGCCGAGCTCTTTTTCACTGAGGTAAAATTTGTGCACGTGGACTACGCCATACACCGAAAATGTTACTCATACGCAGCGTTGCACCACCACTTACTAAATATGTATTTGTAAGCACGTAGGTATTTAATTTTGTACATGGTGTTACGCCTTAATATGTATGCCGCCAAAAAGACACATACATATGGGGTATTCCATCCCATTTCGACCAATTTTGAACCCGACCCCTTTAGAATTGGCTGAAAGTTTTTCTTCTTTTTCTAGCTTACAAAAGACGTTTTTCAGAAGTTTTTAACTTTTCAAAAATTGACTATTAGGGATTTTTTTTTAAATTTGTTTTTAAATGTACTTTTCGGAAAAAATTCAAAAAAATTTTTAAAGTTTTTTTTGTAATTTTTCAGTTTTTCGAGATTTTTCGAATTTCGCCCTTTTTTTTCTCATAAAAAACTTCAATCAATTCTGCAATCATCCCCACTAATCCCGGAGTGGGCCAAGATTTTTTTTTATTATTTAATTGAAAAAAAAACTTTAAATTTTTTTGTATTTTTTCCGAAAAGTACATTTAAAAACATATTATGATCCCAAACGGTCAATTTTTGAAAAAGTTATAGCATTTTGAAAACAAAAACGATATTTTTAAAAATTCAAAACTTTTTTTGAGTTGGATGAAAAAAATTTGAAAAACTTCTGAAAAACGTCTTTCGTAAGCTAGAAAAGGAAGAAAAACTTTCAGCCAATTCTAAAGGGGTCGGGTTCAAAATTGGTCGAAATGGGATGGAATACCCCATATATATACATATATAGATGTATACGTGCCTGCGCATGGAATGCGTTCGTTATGCGTTCTACAAATATTTGACGCTTAGTCCATGGAATCTATTTCAATAGCCCTAATTCATTAAAATGCTCTGAAATTTCATTCCATTCTTAAATCCAATTATTGCTTACAGAAATTCCCTGTAGCTATGCTAAAATGAAAATTTTGTATTTGTTTGCTTTTGTTGTGGCGGAATCGCTGCAGTTTAGTTTCGAAAGCTTTCAACCAATACCAACCCACATTAACCGCAGTTTATTGTCATACTTTTTAATCCTTCCCTCTCCAACATGAAATCGATTCCATCCAGTAATCTCGCCGCTAAATGTGATTACAAAATTCTAAAAAAAAATGTTCAGGGGACACAACACTGGCAGTATGCACCTGGATATATATGTATGTTTATATGTAAATATTTACAAATGTGAGCAGGTATGCAATTTTGTTTGTAGCATGTTGTTATTTGAAAAACCATTCAATCGGAAATTTTGTAAAATTGTAATTTATCAGATTTTGCGGTCTAATGTGCTGCGTATAATATAATTTTTAAAAATATTTAGCACGTGCTCGGCGAAAATCGATTACGATTTAATATTGATGATGATGAGATTAATTGAGGAGAGCTGCAATTTAGAATGGTGTTGGGTAAGGCTAAGAACTGTTAGATATTTTTTTCAGAAAATTTTGAAATTTTGACATATCGAAGAAGAATTCGTTGTGTCGTTGTTTAAAGAACTATGACGCACTTTCCACCTTCTACCAGCAGTCTGAAGCATGATACAAAAAAGAAGGTAGTTCCACCCAATTTTTTTTTAACGTATTTGGGGATTTTTGATGTTTCATAATGTTTGTTGTTTTGCCAGAAGCGTTGCCATACCGTTAAATTGTGGTTTTTCGGGTATGAAACTTCCTTTAGGATGAAAGCGCAATGGTTATCTGAGACAATAATAATAGGCTTTAGCACGATTTATGTGCATGCATATCGATTGAGAATACAGTAGAACATGCAATTTTATTGAAAAATAGTCAATAATGACTTATACATTGTTTAATGGCTCATATCTTTATGGCAGCTTGACCCCTAGACAAAATACACGAAAAATCCTGTTGTTCTAGCATGGCCCTATTATCATGCCCCTACAGTGGATATTTCTCAAGGCATGTTGAGAAAAAGTGTACCTTCAAAGTCTGCACATTTATATCAATGATAAAAGGGCACAGAATGTGCATAGGCGGGGCTGCCACAAGGTGACCCCTGGTACAAAGGGCAAAAACACTCTCATAACTAGTGGCTAACCTGCAGAGCTACAGGGTGATGTTCTCCCTTAAAGTGGTTTAACAATTCCCTCCTAAAGCGCAACGCTTGAATTATACAATAAATAGAAAAATAAAAAATGTGGACTTGTAGCCCATTTATCAAGAAATTGCGGTGTCGGTTTATAAGGACCTCCTTTGAGAAAGCAATTGACAAACGTGTATGTTTTGTCAAAACGTTCTGAGCACACGTACGTACAATTAAGAAGGCTATATTCCCTTGCTTTGCATACTTCGACCCATGTTCCTTCCACCAAAACAATTTTCGGGAGCTGGAAAAACTTATTAAAAACCTTCTTTTCTAGGCTGATATTTCGTATTGAAATATTTCCAAGGCATGGGGCTCGTTTTTTATTTCTTATTTAAAATAACTATGAAAGTAATTTAGTCGTATTCCTTAATATGAAATCCATCAAAATTAGATAAATTCGTAAAATTTTTCAATCTGGTAGCTTGTTTTTGGTGAAATTGTCATTGTCCCCGCAATAGTCAAGTGGCTAACGTTACACTAAATGGAACTACCTCCATTTTTTTGTATCACGGTCTGAAGTTTAAACACCATCTTTCAAAACATATTATTTATATTACTGAAAGAGTTCCTTCTCTTATGAGTTGTAATTATATGGAACCAATTATGGTTACTTAACTAAACATCAGTTGCTACGCACTCAACCGAAAAGGTAATTTCAGAATTACATGGCGTACAGAAAGTACGAATGCAAACTTTGCAAATAATTTAAAACCAATCAAGAGACCATTTTCTTCATATTGTTACGAATATTAGCAAAACTGAGGAGTGCTGCCATCTCCAGGCCGATGCTAAGCAGTGACGTGAATTCAAATCAATAATTCAATCATTATGTATCTACATAAACGAATCAATAATTGCGTCTACACATATGTACACATTCCGACGAGCAACATTTACATACAAGGCAGCGAGAGATGAGATGTCACACACCGATGAATTTACTTATACGCTTATGTGTGTGCGGGAGACTGTAAACTACAAACACATGCATATATCTTATCTGAGTTGTCACAAGAGAGAGCAATAATTTGTGCACGTAGTTGTGGCTGGCGATTTTGTAGCCGAAACAACTAGTAAGTTCTGGAAATCGAAGAGCCTAGAAGTATGCAGAGTAAACGATAAAAGCGGGGCAAGCGAGTAAGAAGTAATTCAGTTTGATTTGAGTTGTCAAGCAGTTTGATTAACACGATATCTAGCGAGCAATAGCAGTATTATTTTGAATAGTGGAGTTTCATTTGAGCTATCAGTTTAGTTATTAAGCTATTCGTTGCCCAGTTTGAGTGTTATTGTGAAGCATTTTAATAAAGGCCATTTTTGCATTATTCAATATTGGAGTTATTTATTCAACAGTTTAGCGATACGAACCTAGCAAAAGGGGCAAATAAGAGGATTTGCAGCAAATTCGTTACAATATCATGCTTCGTTTCCATGACGGAAAAAAATATGTACATACTCAAATCTTTGGTAGTCGCGTTATAATTCTTCTCTGTGAGATCGTTTGAGCGCCAGCTGGTTTTCAACGCATCTTTGAAAGGTAGACAATATTATGCTTAAAAGCGAATGGCCACCTAGCAGTCTTGATCTTTTGGGATTTGATTTATTTTTCTATAATGAGAGAATATACTAACAGTTGTGAAACAAAAAGCGCGATATGCTTTCGATGGATATGGTATATGCCGCATACTTATAGGCGATTACATGGTTAAGATATCCGAAGGAGGCGTGATTAATAAGAACCACAATAGATTTACACAAAGGTTGCAGTGCTTCCATGCCTAGTAATATAAAAAAAACAAGATATACATTATATACATTATTTTGTGGTACATATAAACTTGTGTAAAAGGTAAGTTGATGTATGGAGCTATCCGGTATACTTTGTATATACTTTCAAATCGAAAGACCTTCAGCGCAATGCACTTAACTTTAACTTATTCTTAGTCTAAATCTAAAAATAAAAAAATTCCAGTCTTAAAATATTCTTTATCTTCATATCCATCTTCGTCTTCACCTTTATCTTTATCCTTATCCTTATCTTTATCTCTATCTCTATCTCTATCTTTATCTCTATCTTTATCTTTATCTGTATCTTATGAGGTGGGTTTTGTCTAAGGCTGGGGTAACGCTCAGTCAATCCAGAGTCGAGTAAAGGTCCCACAAACCCCTACTGAATAAATACACAATATTTATGTGTTACGAACACCCGCACACACGGCTGGAGATATTAGACGGGCAGCAGCTTTACGTCGCAAGATGGCGAGGGGCGGGCGGCTAACGGTCGTTGGAATAGAGGAGGTTAGGTAGGACGGCTGAACGGTCGGGTAACGGGCGGATTGGTACGGCGGTACGGAAGCAGCGGCTTAACGGCGGTAGGATGGCGGACGGCCAACGGTCGTCGTAGCAGCGGCGGGACGGATGCAGCGGCTTAATGGCGGTGGGATGGTGCACGGCCAACGGTCGTCGTAGCAGCGGCGTGACGGATGCACGGCTAACGGGGTAGATGGCGGACGGCACGGTCGTCGTAGCAGCGGCGGGACGATGCAGCGGCTTAACGGCGTAGGACGGCAGACGGACGGTCGTCATAGCAGCGGCGCGAAGGATGCAGCGGCTTAACGGCGCTAGGATGGCAAGCGGCAGCGGTCGTCGTAGCAGCGGCGTGACGGATGCAGCGGCGGTGGGCTACGGAGCGCGTACCAGGGCCAGGGTGAGAGGGGAAGTAGGCTGGCGACGGGGTTTACCTCGACAGCGCTGCGTGTTCCGAGCGGGGTAGGATGCGCGTACCGGCGGTCTTTATTGGTCGGTCGGCTTCGGCAGGATCGGGCTGATCGATCGTATTTGGCAGGCTCGATAGTCGGCGGGGTCAGTCACCTGCGGGAGAAACTGCGAGGACTCGTTAGTGCTGGTTTCACCGCTGGACACCCCCGCCTCCCTACTTGCACACTAGTAGAAGGTGCGTAAGGGGGGCGGGGTTGTACCAGCCGATACACCGTGGGTCGACCCGTGGGCGGAGGGGAAGTGCACCTTAACGGCACAGCGGTAGCCCCTGTGCGCACGCATCGGCTCACGGCCGAAACCAGTGCTGTGGGGAAGGGGTGGAATGGTCATTAAGGCGTCGGGCCGCTCAACGCCTAGGAGGGCGCGGGGGGGCAAAGTAGCACAAGGCATCCTCCCCGTCGTCCTTACTTAAGTGAAGGGTGACCCGCGCCATGACGGCGCCCCTGCCACTCAGCCAGCCGAAGCTAGGACTGAGGGGGAGGGGTTGTATGGTCATTAAGGCATCGGGCCGCACAACACCTAGGAGGGCGCGGGGGGCAAAGTAGCACAAGGCATCCTCCCCGTCGTCCTTACCCAAGTGAAGGGTGACCCGCGCCATGACAGCGCCCCTTCCACTCATCCAGCCTAAGCTAGAACTGAGGGGAAGGGGTTAAATTGCCATGAAGGCGTCGGGCCACTCAACACCTAGGAGGGCGCGGGGGGCAAAGTAGCACAAGGCATCCTCCCCGTCGTCCTTACCTAAGTGAAGGGTGACCCGTGCCATGACGGCGCCCCTTCCACTCAGCTAGCTAGCAGGAGGGAAAAGTATGTCTTTAAAAAGACATCCACTCCCGCTGGCTCACCTGCGAGGACTGAATTGCAAAAATGCAAATTCGATGTTTATATGGGTGGTGCCGCAAACTGGTTGAGAAGTCAACACACCATTATTGTGATTTTCATTGGTTTGCTATCAGTGGTTGTTGACTATGCTATAAAAGAATAAGTACAAGTGGTTGTTGGCTATGCTATAGAAAAATAAGTACAGAGAGGTTCAGGTTTAAGTGAATAAGGAAATACAGGGGGTTACTTTATCTTTATCTTTATCTTTATCTGTATCTTTTTCTTTGTCTCTATCTTTATCTTTATCTTTATCTTTATCTTTATATTTATTTTTACCTTTATCTTTATCTTTACCTTTATCTTTATATTTATTTTTACCTTAACTACTTTATCTTTATTTATCTATATCTTTATCTTTATCCACTTAAGCTTATATCTCCCATACAACCGACTGCTGGGATAGGAGGTTTTACGTCATTTCCTCTTAATTTTAACAGCGAGAAGCTTGAAATTTTACAGGTTACTTACATACCAGGCACGCATTGTTGACTGTAAAAATATCTCATTCAACTGACTGTCCGATTTTGAAATTTTATCAGGTTATTGTTCAATTCCATTCATGAAAAGTATGAGGTATAGTGTATAAAGAATATCTGGATGTAAATTTGTGCCTTACTACAACCTATTTTCAATTTCAATTTACTAAGTTGCATTGATCATCATCTGTCGCCTTGGTTCTATTTTATAAAAGAAGCGGTACCCAATTCCCAAACGCTTCATTAAAACAATTAAAGACGGGACTGTTGTTGTTGTTTTATCGATAAAGACACTCCCCGCGTGTTTAAGGGAGTGTTAATGATATTGATATTGCCGGATATAGATTCGGTACGTTTCGTTACCAAGCATCATTAAGGTATAAGCCGACTGTCTCGGTAAGGATTTAATATGACGACATTGAAACTTCTAGGCCATCCCGGCCCCCACCCCTAGGTTCGGCGCTGACATCCCCTTGAAAAGGGTTGCGCTACACAACCCTGGACTCAATTGGGTTTATTCGCCTCTTACGACAGCATACCTACCGCGGGTATATTCTGATCCGCTAACCCGCAGGGGGATTCATTTTTCGATCTGGTTCCGGCTTCGGTTCCAGATCAGAGTTCAGGTTCGGGTCAGGTTTCGGTTTCGAACTCAATTTCGATTTCAAATCTAGTTCAGATATATTTTTCGCTTCCGATGTCGCCTTTAGGTCTCGGTTTCACTTTGGCTTCCGTACCTGGTTCCAACAGATGAGATGGCTCTTGGAGTGTTCGAGAGAAAAGCTCTCGTCAGTCATTATGAAACCGGGATTGCTTGCCTGCCTTATTACGAAACGGCTAAAATCGCTTAGGCGGTTAAGCGGCAAATGATGATGATGATCGGTTTCGGTCGTGATTTGCTGGTTTGGCTCCGATTCCGGGTTTTGATTATAGTTTCATTACAGGTCATGGCTCCGTTTTCTATTACGGTTGTATTTACGCTTTCCGTTTGTTTCAGTTTCGGTTACAGTTGGGTTTGATTTCGGGTAGTTTCGTCTATTCGTCCCGGTTTCGGTTTCCTAGTTTCAGTTTCGGGCTGATTGCATTCGCTTTTGGGTTTGATTCCACTTCAGTTTCAGTGTTCGGTGTCTGCAGTTTCGGGCATTTCGCTTTTGGGTTTGATTCCACTTCCAGTTTCGGTTCCGATTGCAGTACCTGCTTCCGGTTTGATTCTGGTTTCAGTTTCGGTTCTGATTTCAGTTCCGGATTCGGGTTTGATTCCAGTTCCGGTTTCGGTTCCGATCGTAGACCCGCTTTGCGCTTTGATTCTGGTTTCAGTTTTGGTTTCTGCCCTGTCTCGTTTTTCGACTCTAGTTTCGTTCTGGTGTTTGACCGATTTTAGTTCTGATTTCGGTCTCGGTGTCTGTCCGAATTTGATTATGATTTTGGAGGCACATTGTTCCCATATTACACTTTAATTATGGATTTCCTTTACTGAGAGCAATAACTAATATAAATCAAAATGTAATATGTTGCGCTGGTTAAGCCACATTATTGTAATTAATGAGGAAGTCCTTAAGCAAAAAGTAGTCCTACAGAAGATACAGCCAGTACCATGAAAAGATCAGATAGATCCAAGCTTGACTTCTCTCAGTATACCCAATTGGCATCAGTGAACACGAGAAAGGAGTGATTGACAAAGCGAATCGTGTGATTTGAGGATTTTTTGCAAGATTAATTGCTTTTTTGATCTAATTTAACACAATTCTTAAGGCTTTTGCTTATACCAAAAGCTTTATTAAATATGCTGGCGCCAGTTAGTTCATCCTCAACAATGCGCCCATTTTAGCTTTGAATTTGACAGAATTGTTGAGTTAACGAAATTCGTAATTAATTTAGTTCTTTTGATTTAGATAAATGAGAGTTAACGAAGCGAAATAATATATGATTTATTTAGTCTGAAAACTTTTCTTTTGTATTAAAATAAAAAAAAACAAACAGTAATAGCCTCCTTGGAGATTTTGGGCCTAGCTTCTCTTACGATTCGCATCGTGCTGCTTTTAATTTTTTCTACAAATTGGCGGGAGGGATCTACATGTTTTACATCGCCTCCAAACGTCTTCTCCAAGACAGATGAGTTTTCACTGGGAAGGTTTTCATGGCAAAAATACACTCGGAGTGTTTGCGAAATCACTGATATTGCTTTGGCAGGAAATCGAACCTAGGTTTTTTGGTGGGATAGGTGGAGCACGCTACCCACACACCACGGCTGCAACCTACAAATCAACATTTGCCTTAATGTGCCTGTTTATATGTATAGCAACTAACAAAAAAATAGCAGTGACGATTTTTATCAAATTTCTTCAATTATAAAAATTTGTTTCGATATTCTAAGAAAAGAATGTATGAATTTTGTAACTGAAACTATGCAAACTATTGTCAAAAATATTTTGGAAAAAACTTGAAAAATCGAGAAAATTATGCGAAAATTTCGAACTTTTTATTTTAAGCTCTTTTAATTTTTTTGGTGAAAATCGATAACAAATCCTTTAAGCTTCCGAAAACAAACTGATATCTTTTTGATAACACATCGATAACTTTTCGATAGCACTCCGATAGGAAAACTGTTAACAAGACGATAAAAAAATCGATAACATATTGATAACATTTCAATAATTTTTCGACGATAAATTCAAATGGATAAACTCGTCGATTAAAACACGACTTAATTTAATAATTTTTATATTATTTCATAACTTTTTTTACTTTATTCGTATTTTCTTTCTTTGCAGTTTATTACTTAATAAAAATCTAACCAAATAATTTACAAAGGTGTTACAACCCAGTTCTTCGAAAGATTTATGGACCTCTACGCTTTGGCGATGGCGAGTACCGAAGAAGATTTAACGATGAGCTGTACGAGCTATACGCAGACATCAATATAGTCCAGCGAATTAAAACGCAGCGGCTGCGCTGGCTAGGCCATGTTATGCGAATGAAAGGTGACGCTCCGGTCAAGATAGTGTTTCTATCGGAACCCGCCTATGGAAGCAGAGGTAGAGGGCGGCCCCACTCCGCTGGAAGGACCAGGTGGAAAACGATTTAAACTCCTTTGGTGTGAGCAATTGGCGCCGGTTGGCAGAGAGAAGGAGCGACTGGCGCCTTTTTGGACGGCCATAACCGTTTAAACGGTTAAGCGCCAATTAAGTAAGTAAGTAAGTTACAACCCACAAAACCGTAAAGAGAAATAAGCTTCATATTAAACCTGAATATCTAACCACTTTCATTGTTTTGATTAACACTTTGTGTATTAATCCAGTATTTGCTTTTGCTCCTTATCTCCAACAAAACAGCAGTGTATACATCTGTTGTAGCACTTGCATGCATACAAATTGAGTATATGCAAAGAGACTTTAAATCAATGGTCGGCGCGCCATAGCTCAATTGAGCCAGAGTTACTTCACACACATTCTTACTCTCCATCGATCAGTCGTTAGCGAGACAGCAAGGAATATACACTGCGCACGACTGTCGCACGTTTGCAAAGACTACACTTACGCTTACATTCAGGATTCCCCGATACCGCGAGCAAAGTTTCCAACACAACAAAGAGAAGAATTTTTTTAACGAAAATTGATAAAAATTGCCACTGTTGTTTTTCTGTGCGCTGCTGTACCTACTTTATTTTATTATGTTTTATTCCGTACATAATTTTTTTGTGGTGTTCATTACAGTTACATATATGTATATACAAATTACCACACATGAATAAAAACTTCTCAACTTCCACATGCATCAGCGTAACATACAAAAAAGAAAAATTTGTTGAAGTTCCATAGCGACAAAAGAATTGAGAGGCCGTCTCTGTGACAATACAAAAATTTCATTCATCAGATTACACTTACCTACATACATTGAAAGGTAGATGAGCATGATTTTCACCAAGTATGAACGTACATATAGTGACCAAGTGTGGGTACCACTACATACACATACTTATTATCTTTTAACACCCTTACAAGTAAAGCTCTGTGTTGAAGATTTTTGCTTGACACCTCGGGCAAAGCCACATCCAAATTATAGAAACAAGTTTTTTCAATTAGAAGAAAGTTTTTCTAAGCGGGGTCGCCCCTCAGCAGTGATTTGGCAAGCACTCCGAGTGTATTTCTGCCATGAAAAGCTTATCAGTGAAAACTAACTTGCATTGCAGATGCCGCTTAGAGTCGGCATAAAACATGTAGGTCCCGCCCCGACGATTTGTATGAAAAATTAAAAAGAGCACGGCACATATTGGAAGAGAAGCACGGCCTTAACTTTTTTCGGAGGTTATCGCGCTCTAATTTTTTTTTACTAAGCCTACAGCCCTCTGAGAGGAGTTGCCAAAGCAGAATAGGCCGCCACTTAGCAGTCGTTAGCCTCTAGACACTGAGGGAGTTCGTCCATCCCCGATGATGCAAGGAAGATGGAAAACTCCCTGAAATATAGCCCTTCTTAACTTTTTTTGAGCCGTCGTTCAATGGGATATTGGAAAGAAGGCGTTTCCTATTCCCCATTGACCTATTTGTTTTTGAAGACTGTAAAAAACGTTGGAACGTTGGACGTTCTTACAGGACGGTTGAAAAGTACGCATTTCGAAGTATTATTCTCATTTGATTAAGTTATTAATTTCGAGCAGTAATTAAGAAAAGCGAGTCAGAGAAATCAAACCTCCTGCAATGGTTAATGAAGACCTAGCGCAAACAATGGAAGCGCTCGGTGAAGTTTAAAAAAAGGACCAGAAATGTCCGTGCATCCAACTGATAGAGTCACTCTTCAAGAGCGAGACATTTTTCCTACAGGAATAAGTTTGCAAGATAAAAAGATACATAAAAAGATGTATGTATTCATTGCTCTGTGAAAATCGTATTCTAGGGATCAAAATAAGAAACTTTGCCGAAGGAACCATACCTCTAAAACGAATTCTGGTGTCCCCCAATTTGGGTCGAACTTTTGGGTAGGGGCAAATTTTGAAAAATCCCAATTTGACCCATTTAGAGTGCTCCAATCGAGTCCAAATGTATGACCGACCCCCACTAACTTTTGAGGCCCGACCCACCGATGCCAGTGGCACACCCCCTGGAACCCCCCTGGGGGTTCACCATACAAACATTTCAAAAAATCGTCCGGTTTTGCACTTTACATGAAAAAATCAGCGAAATGCCTATGATTTTCACATAGCAATGGGCGATTTTTTTGCCTCCCCACAAATCGACCCGGCCTAATGTATATATTAAAGTGCAATTAAAAGCTTCTTTTCATAGAACCAACAACATATATTTCCCACTGAACTTTTTGAACATCCTTTGTATGTACATATGTATATATCTGTATGTGATACACACATACAATATCAACGCATGGATATAATCCACATGAAACCAATTTAAAGTTTTTATCCACTTTCGTATTAAAAACGAATCACTATCAAGGCGAAGAAATAAAAACACTCGTAAAGATGAATACCGTTACTGAATACATCTGAATGTACATATATATCTATGAATGCATCTCAACTCAATAACAAGCCAAGTTTATATTTCATCATCACAGGGATTTAGTTTTAGCTTATTTATTCGTATCTTCTTATTTTCTCACTGCAACAGTTATTACTGTCACACACACTTTGAGTAATTTCTTTTTTCGCATGCTTATTTTCGAATGTTCGTCGCAAAATCTTTGGAAAACTTTTTAGTAAATCCCGTGGGAAATGCATATGAAAGCAAGCCAGCAGTTTCGCAAGGGAGCTGGGTTTGATCTATAAAAAAAAACTAAATACACTTGTGAAAGAAATTAAAGGAGGGGCAGCATTTAAGTGGAAATTGCGCGAAAGCTGCTGAAAAACAAAAAGCCTTATAAGTCAGTGATGCACAGTCGAGTCGGTAGACATGGAACTGCATATGTTGGTTAAAAACATAGAGAAAGCCTTGTAATATAGGTAGTACTCCTTACGAGTTTTCTCAGACATTGCCGAGGATTTCAACAATGTCCCTAAACTGACGATCATGGAGGGTCTTAAGTGGATTGAAGTACATCCGGCCCTAACCAGATGTATCCGGCTGCATACTCAATTCGCAGTGGGGCTGTATGAGGCCACAAAAACATTGGCCAGATGAACGCCGAATGGCGGGGTATTGTCTCCGTCGGTCATCAACCAATTGCTCAGGCGATTCGATGTGAGACCCGCCAAACTTAAAGCGTAAGCAGATGACATTGCAGTTGTCGTAAATAGATATAGCTCTTTGATGGATCGAGCGTTTCGTTATGAACATACTACCTACGCATCAAATGCGCATCCAATGCGCAGAAGACGGATATGGTGTAGTATACTAGGAGGTATAGGGTCCCGAATAGGTGTTGGACTAAGCTATGAGGTGTGACCTTGCAGGAGAAACGTTGAACTTTAGATCTAGGGATCATTCTAGATAGCAAGTTGTCATGGAAGCTAGTGAGGAAGAGTGAGAAGATCTCGCTTCGATGGGTCTCCTAGGACCATGATGGAGGTTGAAGGTTGGCGCAAGGGTGCCCAATGTATACCGATGGTTCCAAAGTAATGGAAGGAGTATGATCTGCGGTATACTGCGCAGATTCTGAGGCAAACAAATCCTACAAGGTAGCGAACTTCAGTAGTGCTTTTTAAGCGGAAGTGGTAGGCGTGACTAAAGCGGTAGAAGCACTGGAGGAAAATAGCTTTAACTGCAGCCGCGTAAATTTTTACATTGACAGCCAAGTAGCAATTAGGGTTATAAACTCTTTTAGCACAACAAATTTAAAGGGTGTAAGCAATTCCTGGCATAAATCGGGATAGAGAGAAATATACAAGTATATTGGGTCCCTGGGCATACGGGAATAGATGGAGATGATAAAGCGGTTAAGCTATCCAAAGAGGGCGCCTGGCTCGAGCTTGTCCCGTAGACTTTCCAATCAGTTGAGCGAGATTAAAAGAAGGCGAGAGCTGCAGAGTGATGAAGCAAGAACGGCGCGGAACCGAGCGCGGGACTACAAAGGGTAGTAGATAATATGGAGGTCTTACAACATTTAACTAAGAGGTAAGTTATCATTGAAAAGAGGGGCATGTAGGCTCATGATGGGTATTCTCAGTTGATACTGCCTTCTGGCGTCACATGATGCCTTGTCGGTGATAGCAAATGTAGGTAGTGCGCGTTAGAGGAAGAAGCTACAGAACACAACTTGTGCTCGCGAGGCTAAGACATTAGGGGTGGTACATCAATCAGATCTTAAAGCAGAAAGTAGCTTCGGTCCTATAAATAAAATAAATAAACAATTGTTTTTGTGAACCTTGAATAAAATAAATAAATGTAAGGCGCGATAACCTCCGAAGAGATCTAAGGCCGAGCTTCTCTTCCAATTTGCGTCGTGCTCCTCTTGCTGTTCCCTACAAATTAGCCGGACGGGACCTACATGTTTTATGCCGACTCCGAACGGCATCTGCAAGGCAGATGAGTTTTCACTGTGAGCTTTTCATGGCAGAAATACACCCGGAGCGCTTGCCAAACACTGCCGAGGGGCAACTCCGTTTAGAAAAATTGTCTTCTAATTGAAAAACCTTATTTCTAAAATTTTGATGTTGCTTTGCCCGGGGTGTGAACCCAGGGCATACGGTGTGGTAGGCGGAGCACGATACCATCTCACCACCGCCTATAAAGCTTATAGTATTTGCCAAGATGACGGATATATTTTATAACATAGATTCTGGTTTCTGATAGGGGTTTCAGTTTGGTCGTTGAGCAAACTTCTTGTAACACAATGGACTATGTGAGGTCCTTACGGACCAGCCAGTTCAACCAAACCTAACTGCTGATGCACAGTATTTTTATTTAGCCTTGGTGCCTATATGCGATATATACTAATTAAAATTTGTCATTGATGTTAAACAATCCAGTACGAACATAGGATGTCACAAAGTTTTTTGAAGGTAAACATTCTGGTCGCTGCCTTTCTCTCCCTTTCTTCTTTTACAAAAAATGTCTGGTCTACGTACGGGCCAAAATCAAAAACACCCTACGGAAAAATAATTATCAAAAATCAATGTGAAGTTTGAGAGACTTAGAATTTGTACTTTGTTAGACTAAAATTTATTGGGCTACAAATCTGCACTTTCAAAAAAATTCAAAAAACTTCATAAAAATTGTTCGACATTTTCGTAAGATTTTTTACGAATTCTGAAAAAAGTTTTTAAGCCTGATTTGCATAGTTTCAGTTAGAAAATTCATAGAACGTTTTTCTTAAAATGTCTAAAAAAAGATATGAATTGATGACCTTTGAGAAAAATTGCCACTGCTATTTTTCTGTACGCTACTGTAAATATGTAGTGAATTCATTCGTAGTGGTTGACATCAACTCAAACCGCAACGTAGAGTAATTATTTAAACAATGAAATAAGAAAATTGTATTTAGACCTTTTCAAGGTGTCATTTACACTACGGAGTTGTTTGTATGTATGCACGTATAAATCACTACTTTAGCGGCTTTCAACAAAATAAAAACTCAAAAAAAAATTAAAAAATAACCTCACATTAAAATTAATTGGATATACCAAAAGGAGTAAAGTTGTTTAAGTAAGTGCATAAAACACTTAACTGTCGACAGCGCGGCTGCCACAATTGCGGCTGCAATTCAAGAAATTAACTATATAGAGAGGGGTGATGCCTTTAATCTGTGGTTGCGGGAATTTTCTACCGCATAAGAGTTAAGGGCAAAATGTTGAAATGATGGCTGTTTGCATAGCTCTGCCGAGACTGAAACTATTTCTTTGGTATTTAAGAATGTTTAAGTTTATGCTGAAGAAATTGTGAGAATAATAATAAGTATGGGGAAACTATAAACAATAACGTGATCCTTATTAATTTTTTCTACAAACTGGCGGGACGGGACCTACATGTTAAGTCTATTTTAAACGGTAGGTAGATGCATCCTCACTGAGAATTCATTGCAGGAATACACTCCGAGTGCTTGCCAAGCCACTGCTGCGACGCAATCCCGCTGTGTTCTAACTGCAACAACTTTTTCAACATTTTTGATGCTGCTTTGCAGGGGACTTTAACCCAAGACCTTCGGTGTGTCTTCCGGGGCTGAACTTTCCTCTGCCTAAACTAAACCGAGAAACAAAAAGTTAACTCGAACACGTTTCTACGTTTTTTCACCTTCCTCAGGGAGTCTAATTTTTTATATTTGTATATTAAAACACGCAGAACCAGCAGACGTTTTTATGCCCTAACTTTTTTCTATGTGTATAACTGTTACGAAGTTTTTACCTCTCACTCTCCTCCTTCTTGTTATCCTCTTATTCCCTCCTTCTTCTACCTTTCTCTTTCTTCTGCGTCTCCTTATCCCTCCCCGTCTTTTTTCTCACTTCTTTTCTGTCCAGCGCCCTCTTCTTTCTCCTCCTCCGCTTCATCTGCTCCTTTCTATCTTCGCCTAACTCTATCTCTTTCTCAGTCTCTTAATTCCAGTCGCAGTCTCAGTTCTAGTTACAGTCACAGCCCAATTCCAAGCCTCAGTTCCAATCCCAATCCAGATTCAGTCCATGGAGACTAAAGTTAAACTTCTTTTCCAATTTGCGTCGTGCTCCTTTTAAATTTGTCCTTTATGTTTTATGCCGACACTAAACGGCAGCTGCAAGGCAGATGAATTTTCACTGAGAAACTTTTCATGACAGAACGCATTCGCCAAGCTAATGCCCAGGATCTAATTCGCTTAGAAAAACCTTTTTCTCCACCGCGGCCGCTTCATAAATACTTCGAGTTAATTACGGCACTCTTTTGGGTTCCTTTATAAACCACTTTGGGATCGATTTCGGGGCTATTTTCGGATAATTTTTGGCTTGTTTCAGGATTACTTCCTTATTATTTTGGGCTATTTACCAGATCATTTCGAAGTTATTTTCAGAAACGATTCGGGAGTATAACGACATAGTTTGGAAACTACCTTTGGATTATTTGGTGATTTCATGCAAGCATTGCTTTAAGAGAAATTCAGAACTATTTCGGTATTGTTTTCGATATTTTTGTGGGGTCTATTTCGGGTCTGTTAACGAGATGAGTCGCACTACTTCAGGATATTTTCGAGATTGTTTTGCGATAATGTACGCCTATTACGTGATCTATTCGGAACACTTCAAGGTCGTTTGAGAAATATTTCCAAATCAGTTCGAGATTGTTTTCGCTATCATTTCGGTAATACTCCAGGATTACTCCTCTATCATTTTGGGTCCGTTTTAGGATTATTTTCGGGAAACAGTTTGGGCCTACAACGGGTTAACTTGGGAATCATCTCTGGATTAATTCGAGAATTCATCAGGCATTGCTTTGAGAGAACTTCGGTACTTTTTCGAAATTGTATTCGCGAATTTTCGGGATGTATTTCGTTTTTTTTACAGATTAACCTTTGAATTTGTGACCATTTCAAGATTTTTTTCAGATTTGTTTTGGGACATTTTGGGGCCATTATGTGCTCGTTCGAAACAACTCAAGGTTGCTTGGGGACTGTGTCCAGATCAGTTCGACATTGTTGTCAGTGTCATTTCAGACTATTTTCGGTATTATTTTAGAAATGTCTTCCGATTATTTCAGCACTATTTCGACATAGTTTCAGTATCGTTTTGGGCTAATCTTGCGATTATCTTGAGACTGTTGAGACATAGTTTTCGGTTTCATTCGGGGACTTTCTTGAAATCATTTCGGGATAATTTCGTAGCTTTCTCCTGATCATTTCGAGATTGTTTGGTGTCAGGGTCATAACGCAACTAAACATTAAAGTCGCACTTATTAACTCAATTGACATGGACAGAGTCGAGGTTAAGGGCTAGTTTATTATATGTGACCCGGTCTATGAAAAAGTGGCTTATGACTCAAAAAAATTTTTCCACTTTTTCTGGTTTCGATAGTTTTTGAGACGCTCTTTCACGTGGTGAAAACTAGAAAGTCCTAACTTGCTTAGAAGTGTACTAAAAATGTAGAGAAAGAAGAGCACAAATGAAAGACGATGAAGCCTTTGGTTCCTTCGATGCCACTTTGGTGGCTGGTGAAGCATCCTCAGATTTTTTGATAGCATTTTTTTCGATGGCGATGGAGCCAAAATATCGGTCAGAAACTGGTTTGTGCTTTGCCTTTTGGGCATGACTGTTCATAATGCAAAAGAAAAACTACTAAGAAATTGAAGAAATGCATTGTTTATCTTTAACAGCTGTTTCTCGCAATTTCTTTTTTGAGTCATAAGCCACCTTTTGCATAGGCCCGGGTCAAATATGTATATAAATGGGCATTAAAATTCTTGTTTAATACTCAAAATTAGCTCACTGGTCCTCAAGAAATTATTTTCGCAAATACATAACCAAATGATAATTTGCAGTTATCAAGAAATATAAATTTATTTCAATACTAATGAGATGAAATTTTCAGTAATTACTTAATGTAATCAGAAACGTACTTGTGTATGTACATAGTACAGATATTAGAAATTCATATCAGCAGTTGGTTGAAAAAAGCCGCCAACTGCTTGAACTACTATGGACACGTTTTGCTTAGTTTGCTAATCAAATGGGCATGGATGACATTAGGATTATAGGCTAAGGGTACCATTGGCACAGTATATATTACAGCGTCATGCACATATTTTCGTATTTACTTAGACATATGTATATACATTAGTCTGTGTATAGACAACAAAAGTATTGTCATCAAAAACAATGAGACTCAGATGCGTACATACATACATATGTATATGGCTTAAATGATAATATGAAACGATTGACTTTCACTTTTTTGTTGCTATTAGTACAACATAACCCGATTAGAGTGTGCAATTTTGAAATAAAATTTATATTCTTTAGGTTCTAGCTGCAATACACAAAGCAGGATCGATTTGAGCTCCTCTAAATGCTCGGTGACACCGTGGCGTATGAGCAACATTTTCGCATTTCGTCAAAGAGATGATACCAACAAAGAAATATAAATTTTGTAAAATATAATCTGAAATTTGAGCACCATAATATACATATTTACACATATGTTACAAAAATGTTCATATGAGTAAGTGAACTCATTTAAATGCGTGAGCATGTCGGTGACCCAAAATTACTTGTTTTTCTTTAACAAATAATAATGGTAAGAAAATTGTCATAACAAATACTTTCCGTAGGTGGATCATCATTGCCTTAAAAAATGTATTTTAGTCTACCAAGTTAGAGGGATTTATATCAATAATTTAAATAAAGTGTGACCTTCAGGCTTAGCAAAGGTTATATGAAATTGATAAAAGGATGTATACCAAGCGAATACAAATTTCGGGAGCGAGTTTACCTTCACCAAAAAATTGGCCGTGAAATTGTCTCCCTTAGGTTAGGGTAGGTTGAACTGGCTTTAGTTCATAGTGTTACCAGAAAATTTGCTCAAACGACCAAAATTGAAAAACCCGATCAGAAACCAGTACCTAAGTAGATATGGCAATTGTGCCTCTCGTAATAGCCAGCGCAGGGCACGAGCACACAGCGTGCTCGATCGTTTTCTCCTCCAACCTGCACATCCTACATCTGCTATCACAGACAAGGCCTAATTTAAAAGATGTGGCGCCAAAAGGCAGTCAGAATACCCATCATGAGCCAACATTCCTTTCTTTTCAATGATAAGAGTAATTTTGTTGGTCTGAAGTTGTGAAATCCGCACGTCTTTCCTGCTTGCTCGACCACTCGCCTTAATTAAAGTTGTTTGGGCTACAATACAAAACCGCATAATTCAGAGAACTGTAAAAAAAAGTTAGAAATTTTCCGACAAATTATTCGATTATTTTAATTTTTTCAAAAAAGTTTTTGAGATTGGTTTCTATAGTTTCAATTTAAAATTTCATAGAAGTTTTTTCTGAAAATATCGAAAATTAAAAATACAAAATTTAATTGAAGAAATTTTAAAAAATTGTACACTACTCTTTTTCTGTTCGCTGGTGTAGTTACCTTTCGTTTTATACCCATATTGCCACATCTAACAAAATTTTTAATTTGAAACAGTTGAAAACCGAAAAGCAAAGGAATTAATATGATAAGAAGATAAAATCATGGCAAGTATGAAGTAATACGCGCATATTAGAGCGGGTAAATTTTTTTTCTATCAGGAGTATAGCAAAAACGTAATCTACAGAAAGAAAAACGTGAAGGTGTTATGGCTGTTACAGCAGAAAGTCGTGAAAAAGAACCACGAATGGAGAGCAAAAAAGAGTTTAAAAAATAATAACATAAAATTACTTTTGTTTTGAAAAATACGTTAAAATGGTCAACTCTAATTAAAGAAATAATTTTTTAAATAAATTACATTAAAATTATAAAAATTGTGTTTTTTTGCTTATTACTTGAAAATATAGTTTTTTTTTGAAAATTTTTTTCTACTAAAACGAATTCGAAAAAAGAAAAACTGCATGAAAGATATTGGAAATGTTCTGAACTTATTTTAGCTGTAAAGAAAAAATATTTTCCATAAGAAATTTGTTAAAAATGATAATATAGTAGTGAAAAGTTCATTCATTTATGTCTGATATCTCTACTAAAATTCAAAAACACTATAGATATTAAGAGAGATTCTGAAATGTACGTAAAATACCTTTGAAGTAAGCTCAATATGATATTTTCCTATAATTCTATCAGAAGCTTTGAAGATTTTTTGGCCAAACCCTACATTTATATGGTAAAATATCTATTTTGCAAAAGTAGGGGACTCGAAATCGGACTTAGAGCTATGGTGTCTTCAGCAATTTTTCTTAGAATCATCTGTAGATTACGTTTTTGCAACACTCCTGATGAAAATAAAAATCCATCCATACAATTTGACCCGCTCTAGCGTATATGAACAGTTCATCCTAACCTGTAGCCATTTTTAAGCACGAATTAATGCTAGGTGGCAACCTTTTTTAAGTTTTTTAGTGGCAACACTTCGGGGAAAAGGCTTAAGAACGCGCAGCTAAAAAAGCTAAACAAATCTATAGCAATTTGAATGAAGCTTGACTATTCAAAGGAATAATTATAGTATACAA
The DNA here is from genome assembly GCA_029619165.1 of Eurosta solidaginis. Classification (NCBI taxonomy): domain Eukaryota; kingdom Metazoa; phylum Arthropoda; class Insecta; order Diptera; family Tephritidae; genus Eurosta; species Eurosta solidaginis. The sequence continues at coordinate 58,590 of JARSSU010020092.1, forward strand.
TAAATATTCGGTGGCAACATTTTCTATTTCATCTTTATTTTCTCTTTCACTTTCGCCTTTTCTACCATTCATTGCCTATGACGTGCTGAATGGTATATTTTTGAGAATCCCTGCTGTTATTCGATTGCGCTTACAACAACTCTATTTCGTCGTTAGATCTAGAGTTACGGGTAGCAGGGTTGTTTCCCAGTTATCACATTCTGGTCATCACATTTAACAAGCCTCATGGTCATGGTAGTTTGAGCAATTTTAGAAATTTGCTATCCTCAACACATTCTGTAAGACA
>JARSSU010020094.1:0-17309 GCA_029619165.1 Eurosta solidaginis
GCGAATCGCGAGCACGTCCGCACAGCAGCTCGCTAGGCGATCATTTTTTAAATTCATTTTTTAAATTTAGAATCAATACAAACGCAAACCCATCTATATCACGATACATGAAAAAATGGACTTATGTTACTTTAAAAAATAAGGGCTCATATGTTTATGTTGGTACGAATTTACATGCTTACCTTTTATTTTTCCGCCAGATCCATCTCTGGTAACGTGATGCGACTTAAAATTAAAACCATGTTTAAGTTTAGAATGATTCCAAATAGCTCTGGAAATTTCATCACTCCACAGATTGGGTTACAACACAGTCTTTACCCTCCGTCGTTTTTTTCCATTAATTAAGGTGTAATATGATATTTCGTTTAACATTTCATTAAAGATGCGTTTATTGATTGTGAATGAAAATGTCTCATACTGGTCTACGGATAGTACAGTGGAATTCAAGCTCTGACTTTTACTATTTTCTACCAAAAATTCACTTTCTACACTTTCATTAACTTGGCTTCTATAAATATGGTCTCTTAAATTATATCTATTATTTACTACATAGGAATGAAGAGTGGATGCACTTACATAAGTTCACTTCCTTAGAAATACACTTCCATATTTCGTTTGTAGCACTAACTATGCCCCCATTTTTTATGATTTCATTCTTGAAAAAAAGAATTCGACTGGCTAAAAAAGTTGGGTCAGTCTTGCACGGTTTACCGCGGGGACGTGAAGCCATTGTTCATATATGTAAATATTAAAACTTGTAATAAAACTTTTCGCGCACTTGCTAAGTGAAACTAAACCGTCTAAATGAAAGAATGATACGATAGTGATTTGGGTAACCCAATTTCTATTCCTTTTAGGTACATACATATATGAGTGCCATTTCAATAGACCTTGTCATCGCATTCCATTTTCAATAGGCATCAACACTTGTCATCGCACTTACCACACATTAGTAACAATTTCAACCCTTTCAAAAAAATCCGTAAAAAATTTCGTAAAATACAACGTAAACTAGAGAAAGGCTGCGGAACAGATCTTAGAAAATGTTATCTATACTCCTCATACTTATGTAAGTATTACAAATAGGACAGCTAAGTGATAGTTGCGGTCATGTACGTTTGTACATACATATGTATATGACCTTCCCATGTTCGCTTACTTCATGTGTGTAATTTGTTTTTTTAATCACTGCTGCTAAAAAGGAACAAAGTATGTAGCATTTCCTAATGCAACGGTCACAGGCAGATCTGTATCAAAAGCAGTTATTTGCTTTCCTATGCAACGAACTATGTTCGACCTTCACACGTGCTCAATCGGCTTTTTCGTTGTTTACAACAACCCGATCGTCAACACCGATAGCATATAAGTAAAAAGCAAAACATTCTCACATTGCGACCTCTATTTTTGAAAGACATTTATCTATATGTATGCCAAAAGTTCGATTTCAACAATTTACATAAACGAGAAAACTAAAACAAAAATATGTACTGTTTGCTGATTGGCTAACGCTGCTGACTCTAATGGTTTTGGCGCAGACCAGTTTGGCAAGAAAACATCCCTTCTATTATACACTGCGACAATTTAATTTTTTTTGGCGCAAATAAACGTAAAATAGAATAGTTTAATAATTCTATGTTACTTAAATTTTTCAAAAAATTATGAATCCTTCTAAAACAGAAAGTTTTAAAAGATGATTTCAGACATATTGTGGTTTACACACAAAATTTCATATTTCGAGATTTTATAATACCTAAATAAACGGCTGATGAGATTATGAGAACGTATAAAGTACCCTGCAAAAATCGCGAGTACTCCATGCATGCATGTATGGAGTACTCGCTATGGACCAACGGAGTGCTCCAAAATTAACCACAATTCATACAAAACATATGGTCCAATTAACATTGCGATGTCCATATACTCCAGCTCCGCATTACATCTGAGTAATCCATGGAGTACCCACAGTCCAATAAACATCGTGTAGTTTATTACTATCGTTAAAAACGAGCAATGATCGGCTTACAATATGTTCGTGTAGAAACATGAGTTGGTCCATTGCTGCATTACAGTGGGAGTATAATGGTAAGTATTCCAGTGGACCACATGGTCCAACGATTTTTGCAGGGCAATCGTTAAAAACGAGCAATGATCGGCTTATAATATGTTCGTGTAGAAACATGAGTTGGTCCATTGCTGCATTACAGTGGAGTATAATGGTAAGTACTCCAGTGGACCACATGATCCAACGATTTTTGCAGGGTATACTTAAAGAGACAAAAATGATCGCCATCGCTGTCGCCAGGCTTACTTTTATAATAAAAACTATGGGGAAATAAAACTTCGTTTGCGTTTTTCCCAGAAAATTAAAGTTTTGGACTACTTCTGTTCTGAACAAGCAGAGTAGCAACATCGGATGAGGCTATTATTTGCGCATTTGCGAAAAAGTATTTTGCAAACAAACGCTCATGCGCAGAATGTTTTCATGGTTTAATGGTAACAATTGATTTTGTTTAAATAATAAAGTAGTATTTGTATGGCATATTTACGAATTAATTTTTGTGTGTTAACAAACATTCGTGCATATGTCCTACCTCATTGATTTTTCATCAACAACTAAACCACTACCAATAAGATGATTTAGTTTTACTCACACAGCCACAATTTTCATTTTGGTGACCACTGTACTATCCTGCAAAAATCGTTGGGACCAAGTCGTCCACTGGAGTACTTACCATTATACTCCACTGTAATGCAGCAATGGACCAACTCATGTTTCTACACGAACATATTGTAAGCCGATCATTGCTCGTTTTTAACGATAGTAATAACTACACGATGTTTATTGGACTGTTGGTACTCCATGGATTACTCTGATGTAATGCGGAGCTGGAGTATATGATCCAGTCCTAGGACATCGCAATGTTAATTGGACCATATGTTTTGTATGAATTGTGGTTAATTTTGGAGCACTCGGTTGGTCCATAGCGAGTACTCCATACATGCATGCATGGAGTACTCGCGACTTTTGCAGGGTACCCTGCAACAATCGTTGGATCATGTGGTCCACTGGAGTACTTACCATTATACTCCACTGTAATGAAGCAATGGACCAACTCGTGTTTCTACACGAACACATTGTAAGCCGATCATTGCTCGTTTTTAACTATTGTAATCACTACACGATGTTTTTTGGACTTTGGGTACTCCATGGATTACTCTGATGTAATGCGAAGCTTGAGTATATGGTCCAGTCCTAGAACATCGCAATGTTAATTGGACCATATTTTTGTATGAATTGTGGTAAATTTTGGAGTACTCGGTTGGTCCATAGCGAGTACACTCGCTATTTTTGCAGGGTAATACACCCTGCAAAAATCGTTGGATCATGTGGTCCACTGGAGTACTTACCATTATACTCCACTGTAATACAGCAATGGACCAACTCATGTTTCTACACGAACATATTGTAAGCCGATCATTGCTCGTTTTTAACAACTGTAATCACTACACGATGTTTATTGGACTGTGGGTACTCCATGGATTACTCTGATGTAATGCGGAGCTGGAGTATATGGTCCAGTCCTAGGACATCGCAATGTTAATTGGACCATATTTTTGTATGAATTGTGGTTAATTTTGGAGCACTCACTTGGTCCATAGCGATTACTCCATACATGCATGCATGGAGTACTCGCGATTTTTGCAGGGACAACCACAAACATTTCAACAATATAACCCAGGCGGCGCGCCGCGGCGTCGGCGTCTGTTTTTATGGCCTTAATACTTGCACCAAAGTCTGTTTAGCTCTTGTCAACTGCGTGGGAATTACCACACATTCCAAGGACTCTGTACGAAGCATATGCATATACATAACAAAACAGACAGACGTTTGTAGAATACAGACAGACGGCGCCATAGTGGCTATTACACTATGTTCGCTACCGCAGGCGTTTTTTTGTGTCTGTTTAATATTTGTACAAATGTACAATACTAGACATTGGCATCAGCGTTTTTTTACCCTTAACTGTTGCATCAAAAGATGAAAAGGATCGCTACTGTTTTTTTATCTATTTATCTTTGCGTATGGGTGTTTCCCGCGTTACGGATGCTCCATCCTGACACACTCTTTTGAGCATAGAAACCATAGCAGGCATAATGCAGAAAATTTGCATAGCTTTCTACCTAACGCAAATACAAAAATCTTTCGTAAATGATGCACAGGTCATCATAAAGTTGCTGCTCAGATGTACATATGTAACTCATATTTTAAGCGGCATTATTGGAATGGTTTATGAAGGAACATGCAAAGACTATGGCGCATAGTCATAGTAAAAATAAAATAGATTTTATATTTAGCTGCAGATTTTTTGACAGATAGCTCATAGAAAATTATATCAAAAGCTGTAACTAAATTTAAAACCTATTTTATTTTGACTATGGGCCTATATATTTTTATAAAATATGCCACTTACCATACGGTGCACCATAAAAAAATTTGAATTTTCTTTTTCGAATATATAAAATATGCCACTTGTCTACGGCAAATTTACGGCAAATTCGTGTGCAAGAATTATTTTCTTAGCTGGCCTCTCAGGTGGTTTTCTGAGGGTGACACCATAAAAAATTACAATTTTTTTTTCCAATTTATAAAATATGCCACTTATCTACGGCAAATTTACGGCAAATTCGTGTGCAAGAATTATTTTCCTAGCTGGCCACTAAGGTGGTTTTCTGAGGGTGGCACGCTAACTTCACGTGAAGTTGGCGGTGCACCATAAAAAAAATTTGAATTTTTTTTTCGAATTTATAAAATATGCCACTTATCTACGGCAAATTCGTGTGCAAGAATTATTTTCTTAGCTGGCCTCTCAGGTGGTTTTCTGAGGGTGGCACGCTAACTTCACGTGAAGTTGGCGGTGCACCATAAAAAAATTTGAATTTTTTCTTTTCGAATTTATAAAATATGCCACTTATCTACGGCAAATTTACGGCAAATTCGTGTGCAAGAATTATTTTCTTAGCTGGCCTCTAAGGTGGTTTTCTGAGGGTGGCACGCGAACTTCACGTGAAGTTGGCGGTGCACCATAAAAAAAATTGAATTTTCTTTTTCGAATTTATAAAATATGCCACTTATCTACGGCAAATTTACGGCAAATTCGTGTGCAAGAATTATTTTCCTAGCTGGCCACTAAGGTGGTTTTCTGAGGGTGGCACGCTAACTTCACGTGAAGTTGGCGGTGCACCATAAAAAAATTTGAATTTTTTTTTCGAATTTATAAAATATGCCACTTATCTACGGCAAATTTACGGAAAATTCGTGTGCAAGAATTGTTTTCTTAGCTGGCCTCTCAGGTGGTTTTCTGAGGGTGGCACGCTAACTTCACGTGAAGTTGGCGGTGTACCATAAAAAAAATTTTAAATTTTTTTTCGAATTTATAAAACTATGCCAATTATCTACGGCGGTGCACCATAAAAAAAATTTGAATTTTCTTTTTCGAATTTATAAAATATGCCACTTATCTACGGCAAATTTACGGCAAATTCGTGTGCAAGAATTGTTTTCTTAGCTGGCCTCTCAGGTGGTTTTCTGAGGGTGGCACGCTAACTTCACGTGAAGTTGGCGGTGTACCATAAAAAAAATTAAAAATTTTTTTTCGAATTTATAAACTATGCCAATTATCTACGGCGGTGCACCATAAAAAAAATTTGAATTTTCTTTTTCGAATTTATAAAATATGCCACTTATCTACGGCAAATTTACGGCAAATTCGTGTGCAAGAATTGTTTTCTTAGCTGGCCTCTCAGGTGGCTTTCTGAGGGTGGCACGCTAACTTCACGTGAAGTTGGCGGTGCACCATAAAAAAAAATTTGAATTTTCTTTTTCGAATTTATAAAATATGCCACTTATCTACGGCAAATTTACGGCAAATTCGTGTGCAAGAATTATTTTCTTAGCTGGCCTCTCAGGTGGTTTTCAGAGGGTGGCACGCTAACTTCACGTGAAGAATTATTTTCCTAGCTGGCCTCTAAGGTGGTTTTCTGAGGGCGGTACGCTAACTTTACGTGAAGTTGGCGGTGCACCATAAAAAAAATTTTAATTTTCTTTTTCGAATTTATAAAATATGCCACTTATCTACGGCAAATTCGTGTGCAAGGATTATTTTCCTAGCTGGCCTCTAAGGTGGTTTTCTGAGGGCGGTACGCTAACTTTACGTGAAGTTGGCGGTGCACCATAAACAAAAATTTTAATTTTATTTTCGAATTTATAAAATATGCCACTTATCTACGGCAAATTTACGGCAAATTCGTGTGCAAGAATTATTTTCTTAGCTGGCCTCTAAGGTGGTTTTCTGAGGGTGGCACGCTAACTTCACGTGAAGTTGGCGGTGCACCATAAAAAAAATTTGAAATATTTTTTTTCGTATTTATAGAATATGCCAATTATCTACGGCAAATTTACGGCAAATTCACGTGGAAAAATTATTTTCCTAACTGGTGTCTAAGGTGGTTTTCGAAAAGTGGCACGCTAACTTCACGTGAAGTCAGCGTGCCACCCTGTATTTTCTAAAATATGGATACGGCAATTTTTTTTTGTTTCACGGATAATTCACGGCAATTTCCAATAGGTAATTTTTTTCCAGTTAAAAGTTGTCTTGCCAACTTCAGAGAGGGTATAAGAATCTCCTATGTTAGCTGGTTTCCCATGCTTTAGTAGCGGGGGCCACCTTGTCCATTTTCCCTTTTTCGGGGATGACAAAGGTGGAAAGGACAGGTTGAAGACATGTGCTAAATATATGATGGTAATTGGGGACGCGCTGAATTTATGTCTGTGTGCACCTGTTGGCCCGCCGTCTAACTTTGTCAACCGTAGAATGCATTTAAATGCTCCTCCCATTTCGCCCGCTTGTATTCATCCACAAGCAATCTGATGCGGTGGTTTATATCCCTTATTGGGGGTCGCCGATCTCGAGCTGTCTTATAGGTCACGTTCTCTCGCTAAATTTGCGACCTCCGCCGGAAAATGAGGCCGGATTTCGGGATTCTTCCGGTGGGAATAAAACGAGCCGAGGCGGATTCAATGACCTTGCGGAAAGCACTTTCCCCTTGGCGAGTGTCAGTCGGGATAGGGAGGGCAGCGCAACGGCTGTCTGTAAAGGATTTGTATTCATCCCAATTTCCTTTTTAAAATTTATGAAAGTGCGTTTTTCGATGACGATGAAGTCGGCGGTTCGCTCAAGCGAAATAAGTATAGGCAGGTGGTCAGATTCCAATGTTACCATCGGCTGCCAGTTGACGCAGTTTACGAGTCATATGCTCACGATTGATATACCTGCCGAACTGTGACAGCTTCCTACCATACGAGTGGGTGCGTCTCCGTTTATTATACAGAACGTCGTTTCTTCTATTTGATCCGTCAACATCTCACTGTCCGCCTGCAGGTTTGAATGCCATAAATCGTAATGGGCATTGAAATCGTCTGCACACAATTTTTATACAACTTTAGATCAGCACGGGTATGTATGCTATTCAGTGGACATCTAGGAACACCAGGGAGTATATTTAAAAACAAATTGGAATAATTTGAAAAACCGACTTTTGGCCAGCTAGATTGATAAATACCCCATCGTGCAATGCCTGTAAAGGGTATTTCGGTCTTTTGCAAAAATTGTTGGTTGCTTGCAACGCAAAAGCGTTATACTTTTACCCTGCATAACATGACGGTGTTCATTTTCATAGTACTGATTTCGTAGGAGTGTTAAATCCATATAAGAAAATGAGGAAACATATTTTCGGACTAAATTACAGTTTAATACTGTTGTGTAGCTACAGCCAAAAACTTATCAAAACCTACATAGAAATACAAACAGGTCCGCAGATATTGTTCCGCCCTATATTTTGTCAAGCCGGACAACTTAATTATTAATAAGTTTTTACCTCTTACTTTCCTTCCCCATCTCTCCGCCGTTTCCTTATCCTTTTATTCACTCCTCTTCGTCTCTTTCTACCTCTCCGTCTTTTCCATCCATTCTTTTTCTCAAGTTTCCTCTCCTCCCTCCCCCGCTCCATCTATCTCTTTATCTTCGTCTAACTCTATTTCTTTCTCCTTCCCTCGTTTTTTTATCTCTAGTTCTTTTTATTCTTCTCCATCCCTTATTCCCAGTCCCTCTCCCACTCATATTCCATAAAGCTGTTTCACAAAAAAATAAACTCAAAAAATTGTGTATAAAAAAAAATTAAGGGGTGAACTACCTTTCCCATTTTAGGGTATGAGTAATCGGATAAGATCTGATCCTTAGACCTACTCAATATGCTCAAAAAATTTGATGAAAATCGGTCGAGCCGTTTCGAAAGAGTTCAACCACTAACACTGTGACACGAGAATTTTATATCTTAATATATAAAAAACACGTGTCAAAAACTTTTGGGCGCGATGGACTCCTAAACTACTGAACCGATTTTTGAATTTGTTTTGCACCCCGTGTGTAGTTTGATCTAACTTGAGAAATAGGATAGGTTATATCTCAGTTTATAGTCGCAATATTATTTTATTCCATTTTTTTTATTTGTTTATACGTAATAATAAAATGTCACGTATACGCTGTGGCACTCATATTTTCAGGTGGTGCAGATATACTTCCGTGTAATTGCTTGGTGTTTATTTAAACCTGCTTATCAATAAAAAATATTATAGCGAATGATATCAAGTATACCACATCACCAGGCCCGCCGAGGGGGTGGGGAGGTTTCTGAGGGGGACCGCGATTTACAGGTACTATGACATTTTAATTCAGGAGAGTCTTTAGTTGTGTAGAGGGTAATTTTCATACCCCTGAGTGACTAGGGTCTTGAGATATAGGCCAACACGTGGGCCAGTGAATGCCTAGACAGTGTTTATACAATATGGATATCAAATGAAAGCTGTTGATGAGTGCTTTAGTACAGAGTAATATATTATCCAGAGACGGACTGGGACTGGGATTAGGACTAGGACTGGGACTGAGACTCGGAGTGGGACTGAGACTGGGACTGGAACAAAATACATACCACCCTCTGGGACAGGCAATAAGGAATGCAGAAGAATGAGAAGAAATTGAGAGAGGAGAAAAGAGAGAAGGAGATTGAGAAAGAGATATAATGAGTCGATGATAGATGAAGCGAAAAAGACGGAGGGAGGAGTGAATAAAAGGATTAGAAAAAAGTGAAGAGGGGGGAGGGCAGAGTCAGGCGGAAAAAGCTTATTAAAATGTATGCAGATAGGCCAAATTTGGGGCAGGACAACGTCTGCCGGGTCTTCTAGTATAAGATAAAAAATAAGTGGAATTTCTGTTAAAGCACAGTAATAAAACAAATGTTGTTGTTGCAGCAGTGCTTCGCCCCATCCAATAGGTGTGACCGATCCCAAATTGTCATCAAAATCCTCTAACGGGAGCCCAAGGAAACTTGCTGTTTCAACAGGGTGGACCATAATGAAAGGGGTGTTAGAGGCGTTGGTTCCAGATTACAATTGAAGAGATGTTTGGTGTCATGTGGGGACATATTGCAAGCAGAGCATACATTTTGTATGTCGGGGTTGATTCTTGATAGGTAAGAGTTTAACCTGTTACAGTATCCAGACCGAAGTTGAGCTAGAGTGACTCCCGTTTCCTAGGGATTGTGTGTTTCTCTTCTGCAAGTTTAGGGTATTGTTTTTTGAGTACAGGACTCACCGGGCAATTCCTGACATAGAGGTCTGACGCCCCTTTGTGGAGTTCACTGACGATCTGCTTGTGGTTTTTGGCTTCATACGGCTGTGTTCTCAGGTGCCGTATTTCCTAATAATGCTTACGGAGATGACTCCCCCTTGTCGGTGTTGGCTCATCAATCAGATGTCTGTTGGGATGCCCAGGTTTCTGGGTATTCAACAGGAACTGTTTGGTTAGCATCTCATTTCTCTCCCTGATGGGGATTATTCTCGCCTCATTATGTAGATGCTGTTCTGGGGACATAAGAAGCCAACCCGTGGCGGTTCTCACGGCAGTATTTTGGCAGGCCTGTAGCTTATTCCAGTGGGTAATTTTTAGGCTTGGCGTGCAATCGGCTGGTCAACTGCTTTGTAAGTGGAAATTAGCGTTTCTTTATCCTTTCCCCAATTACTGCCAGCAAGAGATTTGAGGATTTTATTACGGCTCTGAATTTTCGGTACAATTCCGGCTGCATGCAAACCAAAATGTACGTCCTGATCAAACGTCACACCCAAGATTTTAGGATGTAAGACAGTCGGTAGCGTAGTGCCATTGACGTGGATGTCCAAAATGGCCGACATTTGGGACGTCCATATTGTAAATAAGGTCGCCGATGATGTAGTCGGTGATAATGTCAGGTTTCGCGAGGAGAAAACCGTTTATTTTGTTGCCAAGGTCATCGATGTGTCGGCCTTGGCCTGTGGCCATTATTGTGCAGTCATCGGCGTAGGAAACGATAGTAACTCCTTCTGGTGGCGAAGGTAGCTTTGATATGTAGAAGTTAAACAAAAGTGGGTATAGGACACCACCCTGTGGCACCCCTTGTTTAATTCTTCTTGTTTTTGATTTTGCGTTTCTTTTTTATTTATTTATTTATTAGAAGAAAAGAAGCGCAAAATGCCTTCTATACTGGAAAAGGAGCACTAGTAAGAACACCTTCGGCTTGCTTGTTTTTTGTTTTTTTTTGTTAAGTTACAGTTTTTATGGTGGTGATAAGCGTTTCATGATGCTGCGCGCACAGTGCCCGTATATCGTTAAGCCGTAGTCGATTTTTGACAAAATCAGCGCTTTTGTTATGCGTATTAAAGTTGTTTGATGCAGCAGACAATGTTTCGATGATAAATACTTTATTACATTTAATCGTTTATCTAAGCTTGTTCTTAAATGTTCGACATGGAGTTTATATGTAAGCTTTTTGTCAAATACAATACCCAGAAACTTAAGACTACTGCTATTAACAAAGTCGACATTATTAAAATTTAGACTTATTGATGGACATAGCTTTTTATTACAAATGTGGAAAGTTGTACATTTGTTGTATGACAGCTTAGCTCCCGAGATGTTTGACCAACTGGTTATTTTTGAAATTATTTGAGAAAAATCGCTTTGGACCACCGATAAGTCCTTACATTTGGAAAACAATAACAAATCGTCTGCATACATAATCCTATGGACTCTTTTGTATTGAGACAGGATTTTATTAATTTCATCGAAAGCTACTATAAATAATACTACCGACAACGGTGAACCCTGAGGTATACCATTAAATAGTTTATAATTTTTAGAATACTTATTACATGTTTTGACACTAAAAGAGCGATTGGATAGAAAATCTTTTACGTAGTTATATATGTTATTTCCGATCTTCCATTCGGCTAGTTGCCGAAGAACGATATGAGCACCGATTCTATCGTAAGCCTTCTCAAAATCAAGGCTTAGGATGGAAACATGGTTTTTTGAAGCTAGAGCTGTTGTGGCAAAGTGTTCAAATATCAGGAGTGCGTCTATTGTCCCTTGACCTTCTCTGAAGGCAACCTGGTGTGGATCGATGAGACCGTTTGACGAGGCAAACCACATGATGCGCTTTGCTATGATTTTTTCCATAACTTTACTTGAACAAGGAATTAGGGATATTGGTCTATAGCCGGAAGCACGTGATGTGCATTGTTTCGACTTTGGAAGCGGAAGGACAGTGGAATTTTTCCAAGTGTGTGGTAATGAACCTTGTTCTAAAATGTTGTTGTAGAGCGCAATTAATCTTTGTTTTACTTTCTGCGGTAGATTTTTAAGCATCGGGTACGAAATGCGATCCCTGCCTGGAGTTTTTCCAGACATGTTTTTTACCGTCAAATCGTATTCGAATTCTGTTATGGGCAAGTCAATTAGTTTCGCTTGCGTTGATGGAGTATCATTATGGTAACCGCTTTCTAAAGTCATATTTTTATGTGAAACAAAAGCTTCATCAAAATTAGAGTCTTTAGAGTAGTTAGACCAAAACTCGCCCAGATGGTTTGCTATTTCTGTCGCGGAGCATATTGTTCCTTCATCTGTGACTAAAGCTTTGATTGAGTTAGGGGTATATGTGCCCGTCAGCATTTTAATATTTGCCCAAATTTTCTTTGGATCTGAGGAAGGTGTTATCCCCTCCGTTAGCTTTTCTAAACTCTCTCTTTTAGCTACATTTACCTCCCTTTTAAAAATTGCGTTCGCTTTCTTGTATTCAACAAGATTTTCAGGAGATCTATGTTTCTTATATATATGCCAAAGCTTCTGTTTCTTTTCTCTTAACGCTTGAAGGATTGATGACCAATATGGTACTACAGTCTTGCGTTTTCTCTTGTGGGTCTGGGGTACCGATAAGTGTGCTGCTGTAAGTACTATTTTTTTCAACGCATTGGCTTCTTTGTTTACATTAGAGGACAATGGGTATTTGCTCATGGTTTCATTGGCCGAGAGTTGAAATTTCTCCCAATTTGCCTTTTCTATAATGAATTTTGGTTTTGGTGTCCCCGGGTTTGACCTAGCTAACAGAATTTTGGTGAGCAAGGGGAAATGATCACTTCCATGCAGTTGAGAGAGAGTAGAACAAGATACTTTTGGGGCCAAACTAGCGGAGCATAGGCACACATCAATATGTGTGAAAGTCTGGTGTGTTGTGAAATGCGTTGGTGCCATGTCATTTAGCACCATCAAGTTATTTGAGAGCAAGTAATCTTCGATTATTTTTCCCCTTTGATTGGTGGATTCTGAGCCCCACAAGGGACTCCATGCGTTGAGGTCTCCTACTAATAAAAGATCTGTGTTAACCCCAGATGACAAGTCGAAGAGGTCTTTTACGCTAAACGATTGCTGGGGGGAATATACGTAGATATGATGGTAAATTTAACATTCATGTTAACCTCGATAGCAATAGTCGCTAATCGAGATTGGACGTCTAATCGTTTGTGGGGTATGTCATTTCTAACCATAACGGCTATCCCTTGCTTGCTAGCCAGATTTTCTGGCAAGTTGTAAAAGTATGTTGTGTATGAATTAGAAATTGGCGCTGTTCTATTGAATGGTAGGTGTGTTTCTTGAAGCGATATAATGGAAGGTGAGTGCTCTTTTATTAGAAGGTGTAATTCATTCATGTTGTTGAATATTCCTTTTATGTTCCATTGAAGAACATTAAAGGCCATAATCTTTAGCAAAACTGACGTTCAGGATGTCTCCTGAATCTGCGTTGGAAAATTCTATGTTAGAATTTGGCAATAAGTAATAATTGCTGTTTTGAATCAATTGCTGACTCAGTCGAGTTATAGGCGAATCGATTGTTGTTTGTTTATTTTCGGTAGTAATTGTGGTTTCTTGGTTTGTTGGTAAAATTTCTGAGGTTATCATTGCTACACTTGCGGCTTCATCGAAATCACAAGTGTTGTTATCTGCTTCTTTGTCAAAAGAAGTTTTATTTTTTTTATTTTCAGGTAATTCATTAGTTACTTTGTTTTTAGTAATGTGTTGTTTTGGTGTAGTGGTATCATTGTTGCTGGGGTTGGTTACTCCAGCGAAAGAGAATGGAGCTGAAGCTCTAGGAAATTGTGCCTGGTAGGCATCTTTTGCTTCTTTCATGGTGCATCTACGCTGAATTTTAATTTTTAAAATTTCTTTCTGTTCAAGGAATTTTGCACATTTGTTAAAGTTCGATGGGTGTTTTTCTTCGCAGTTGACGCATTGAACACGCGCGCAATTGTCATCGTGGGGTGGGAAGCTGCATGTTTGGCACAGAGCAGGTTTATGGCAGTGCTTTTTGGTGTGACCTAGCTCTTGACATTGTTTGCAACGCATAGGATTCGGGAAATATTCCCTTACTCGCGCTTTGTGCCATGAAATGTCGATTTTTTCTGGTAGCTTGTATAGGTCGAAAGTGAGCAGTATTGCTCCAGTATGTACAGCTTTGTATTTTCCATTTTTGTAAACTTGAAGACATTTACCACTCCTTCGGAGGCTAGCTCCTTTGTGATTTCTTCATCGGAAAGGATAGTAAGGTAGGGTGCAAAAATCGTGCCTTTGACGAAATTAAGGTTTTCATGAAATTTGCATTTAATTTCACAAATTCCTGGTAGTAGTTTAGCAGAAATGAATTTATCAGCGGATTGTTTGTCTTTCACTAGCACCAATAGGCTGCCGTCCCTAAGTTCTGTGATCTTTTCAATGTTTTTGCTTATGAGCTCTAGAGATCTTTTCACAGCAAAGCACGAGTAAAGAGATAGGGTTTTTTTCATCAGTAGCAGAGACTACAACGTACTTGGGATTAGGAAGGTTAGTAGGGGGTGTTAGGTCAGGGAAACTATCAAATGGTTTGGATATTCTTTTTTTTAGCTTTGGGGCTGTTTTCTAAAATAGAAAACCTATTGCCCCCATGGCTTGTTGCCCCGGGGGGCATAGTTAAAGATAACCAAGATTACACTATATTTAAAGCACGTGGGCACTCTAAAACACAATATGTGCTAAAGGAATTTTAGTTAGCGGTATTTGTTGTTTACAAGAAACTGCACTAAGTGCGAAGGTAAAGTCAAAGAGAGAATGCAACTGAAATACAACCGTACGCGGCGAATGCTAGTCGATGACTGTGTTGCGTTTCTAAATTGCACCGATGCCTGCCGGCCATCCAGATAATTTGCGGTCCACCTTTTAAGCCATAGGGGAAGGGTACACCCTTCCAAGTCTTGCAGTAACGTGCTATGGTTGGCCGTATCAAAAGCTTTTGATAGGTCAAGCGCAACGAGTAATGTTCTATGGTGGGGGTTTTAATTTAACCGCAATTTATCTGGGTGCTAATCGCATTTAGCGCGGTTGTTGTGATATGAAGTTTTCTAAAGCCATGCTGATGACAGGGTAGTTGCAAATTTGCTTTGAAATAGGGGAGCAAAACGGCTTCAAGGGGAGTGGCTACTGGCGATAGGAGAGATATCGGGCGATATGACTCTGCTATGTTTGCTGGTTTCCGATGCTTTAGTAGCGGGACCACCTTGGACATTTTCCCTTTTTCGGGGATGACAAAGGTGGAAATGTACAGGTTGAAGACATGTGCTAAATATTTGAAATCCTCTTCTCCTAGGCTTTTAAGCATCGGCATGGCTATGCCATCTGGGCCCACTGCTTTAGATGGTTTAGCTTGACCGATGGCATCCTCAACCTCTTTGGCGGTGATGGTAATTGGGGACGCGCTGAATTCATGTTAATGTGCGTTCCGTAGAATGCATTATACATATATTGTCGACAAAAAGTGCTAGCGCATTTTTCGTATTCGACAGCATTTTATCGCCAAAGGCGATGGAGATTTTGTCGTTGTGCTTGGACGGATTCGGTAGGGACTTTACGGTGGACCAAAGCTTACCCACACCGGCAGAGAGGTTAGAACTGCTTAGATGCTCCTCCCATTTCGCCTGCCTGTGTTCATCCACAAGCAATCTGATGCGTTGGTTTATATCCCTTATTTGGGGGTCGCCGGGATCGAGCTGTCTTATAAGGTCACGTTATCTCGCTAAATTTGCGGCCTCTGCCGGAAAATGAGGCCGAATTTCCAGAATTCTTCCGGCGGGAATAAAGCGAGCCGAGGCGGATTCAATGACCTTGCGGAAAGCACGCTCCCCTTGGCGAGAAACAGTCGGGATAGGGAGAGCAGCGAAGCGGCCGTCTGTAAAGGATTTGGATTCATCCCAATTTCCTTTTTTTAAGATTATGAATGTGCGTTTTTCGGTGACGATGAAGTCGGCTGTACGCTCGAGCGCAATAAGTATTGGCAGGTGGTTTGATGCCAGTGTTACCATCTGCTGCCAGTTGACGCAGTTTACGAGCCCTGCGCTCACGATTGATATATCTTCTATTTGATCAGCCAACATCTCACCCCTGCTGTCCGCCTGCAAGTTTGAATGCCATAGGTCGTGATGGGCATTGGAATCGCCTAAGATAATGCGATTATCGCCAGTGAGTAAGGCGCTAATATTAGGGCGGTATTCACTGGGGCAGCAGGTGACAGGAGCGATGTAGATGTTGATGATTTCTAGTTTACATCGCCTGACCGGACAGATAAGCCGTGACGTTCTAAGAGATTGTCCCTGCGGCCAATGTCGGGATCAAATATATGATATTGCACTGAGTAGTGTATGATAAAGGAGAGGCCGCCTCCATTTCCGCTCTCGCGATCTTTTCTGTGGACATTATACCCAGACAGGTCTGCAGAGCATATCTTGCTGTGAATTTAGTCTCTTGAATCGCAGCAATGCGGATGTTGTGCCGCTTAATGAAATCAGCTATCTCTGTGACCTTGCCAGTTAATCCATTACAGTTTAACTTCAGAATTCTGAAGTGCAGCGGGGGAGACGTCGTCACTCTAGGAGTAAGTGACGGATGTCTAAGCGTGGGTTGTGAAAGTCTAGGACGCAATTGCTGTTGTGGCAGGACTGGACGTCCCTGGGTAAGCATTGGGGTACCCGGTGTATTTGGGTTTGCGGCCTTACAACATGGCGCAATGAAGCCCGTCGGGGGGTTTCCGTCGCGGAGACCAGAACATCTAGGAAAGTGGCACCGTCCAAGGCAGGAGCTGCATTGGGCGGATGTCGCAAACATATACAGACCAATTCTAAATATTCTCGCGGAATTTTGTTCTCGCGGATTTTTTTATTCCCGCGGAAAAATTCCTCCAATTCTTTTCTCCTAGGGAGAAGAATAATTGGGGAATAGGAATTTCGAATTTTCGAAGTCAGCTGTTTTGTGAATTGAAATTTCGTTGCGCATTTCTTATTTTGTTTAAAAAATTTTAAAGTTTAATTATTGTTGCCAATTTGTTTGAAATTAAGAAATAAGGTATAAACAATGCACATTATTGCATTTCATGTGGTATTCACTGAAATGAGTAATGGATTGGTGCCACAGCAACATCAACAGAGGAGCATAAGAAGAAGACCGGCGGGGTAACTCAAATCCGCCGGAGTTGCCTGCATTATTCTGCAAAGCAATTTTCTGGCGGCCAAGTCGAGTTGAGTTCGCCTTTCGCCATATGCCAAAATCTATTTAAGCCTTCTTAAACAATCCTTGCGCAATTTCTGGATGGCTGCATCAATATGCGAAGAGCTCTTCCCTTGCTTATGATATATTTTTCGACTTAAAATAAAGAATATTGTGGTTGTTGTTGTTGTTGTATTAACAATGAGAATATTGTGGTAGAATGTAATAATATATTTTACCATAAATTTGTACAAATAAGTGTTCTTTCTTAAAATAACCATTTTCCTTTAACTATTTTGATGCATTCCCTTTAATTTAACT
>JARSSU010020095.1:0-27895 GCA_029619165.1 Eurosta solidaginis
GTCGCCAGAGCCTCGTCTGTTAGTGAAACGGGATTCGCCGCTCGAAGGTGAGGTTGACAATTGGGTTGGAGAAGCTATATATTGCGCTACACAACCCCTTAAATCCCTGCCACTAACTACAGTTGCGACAGTTTTCTGATAGCGTCACCCTGATAAATTATTTCCGTAGATTATATGTGCTCACATGTAACATACGACATAATTTTATGTCCGTCGACGATATGCAAATGTAAACTTTGTGTGTGTTTGTTGTTTTTTACTGTTATGTATGCAAGATCTTTAATAACTTTAATTTCTTTATTTAATCCTATTAAATATTGTATTTGCGATAGACACATCTTACCACTTTTGCCCCCACATCTACTTACTTTTGTATGCATGCGATGAAAGTGGGTGGTTGTGGGTCGCTATGAAGGTATCACCCGCATCAATTTTATTGAAAAACTAATTCTCACATATTTGTAAAGCCGCGACCAAAGTTTCACGTTTATATCTCTGCACGAAGTATTTTTGGTCACCAACTCCATATAAGACCGACCACTGTGCGCTGCTCTAAAAATGAATAGATTATTGAGTAGAGTCATTGCATGAAAAAGTGGTAGCTATGCTCTGGCCATGCTATGAGCTACGTCGTGTTTTAGAGCGCAGAAAATAGCAAAACTATTTTCTACAAAACGTTATGTTTTTATAGCCAGAGCGGCAGGGAATTGTCTTACGTGGTTATTTTGGGATCGTTTTTGAACACTGCTAGAAAGTTTTAGGGCCTATTTCGTTGTCATTTCGGGATACTTTTTGGAGTTATTCGGGGTCATATCGGCATATTTGAAGGGACTGTCGGGATCATTTTTGGGACTGTTTCGTGGCTATCCCCGGGCCATTCGAGATCAACCTGTGGGACATTTCCGGTTCATTTTGTGGACTATTTCGGACTAATTTCGAGGGCAATTGTGGTAATTTCCTGATGATCTTAGGGACCATTTCAGGATTCTTCAGAGGTCATTTCATTATGATTTTTGGGAATTATTTCAAGTCACTTCCAGGGTTATTTCGAGATCCTTTGCAAGTAATTCGGAATCATTTCGAGTATATTTTTTGGTCTTTTTGGATGATCTTTCGGTTTATTTCGGGGTTCGCCAAAGTAATTTTACGATGACCGTGTAAACTGTTTCGGACTCTCAAATAATCATGAAATGGTTTTGTAAGGACCCCAAATAGTTCTTAGTACCAGTACCGTTTTTTGACAATTTTTGTTACATCCTTACCAAAATACTGATTTTTTTCCGAAATTTTTGTAGGGTTACTTTTTTCTTCTCACCAGAATCAAAAAGATAGGAAGATTTTACTCAAGCACTTCAAGGTTGGCTTCCGTGCTCCATTCTGGTGTTTTGGCGGAGTTGGGAGATGCAATGCTTCCCTGACCTGGAGTTAGGGCGGTGTTTTTTGCACTTTTTCGGGGCCATTTAAAACCAAACTCGTTTTATATACTTAACGGAACGTCACGTGGCAGTGAAAAACACATGGCGACAATCCACCATATTGAAACTTAACATATGTGACCCGGTCTATGAAAAGGTGGCTCATGACTCCAAAAAAAAACAGCTGTTAACAGATGCTTCTCGCAAAAGGAAACAGCTGTTTCTCGCAATTTCTTTTTGAGTCATAAGCCACCTTTTCATAGACCAGGTCACATATATTTAAATACTAAAAAAAAACAAATTTCGTAATTGTAACGCGAACTAACGGAACAAATAAATGGCGTATAAAAGATATTTGATGCAAATATATTTTTATGCTGAAAAGCATCTCGTTTTATATACTCGTCAATTCTTATTGCACACATCAAACTGCAGTTTTTATTGTTTTTATTGTAATCATCAAATAAATGATTTTCATTGCGCTCATCATAATAACAACAAAAAATTTAAAACTTAACTTTCATCTTGAAATAACCTCGCAAATAGAGAATCAAAAATCTCTGCCATATTTTTATTATTTTTAAATAATATTACAAAACATTAAATTTAAAAACTTAATAGCAAGCTGCTACACATGGTTCTGGACTCATTGGTTGTTGTTGTTGTATCAGTGCTTCGCCCAATCCAACATATGCAACCGATTACAAATTGTCATCAATATCCTCTAACGCGAGTCCAAGGAAACTTGTTGTTTCATCAGGGGTGGACGATAATGAGAGGGGTGTTAGAGGCGTTGGTTTCACAATACAGTTGAAGAGATGGTTGGTGTAATGTGGGGACACGTTACAAGCAGGAAATATGTTTTTTCGAGTTGACGGGGTTGATTCTGGTTAGGTAAGAGTTACCCTGTTACAGTATCCAGATCAAAGTTGAGCTAGAGTGACCCTCGTTTTTCTAGGGAGTGTGCGTTCCTCTTCTGCAAGTTTTGGGTATTGTTCTTTGAGTACGGGATTCCCCGAGGCCTACTTCTGTTTTTTGGGCTCATACGGTTGTGTTCTCAGGTGCCGTATTTCCTCATAATGCTTACGGAGATGACTCCTTAAGCCCTGGGCGGTATTGGCTCATCAATCATATGTCTGTTGGGATGCCCATGTTTCTGGGTATTCAGCAAGAATTATTGTTTAGCATTTCAGAGTATTTTGGTAGGCCTTTAGCTGCTTCCAGTGAGTAGTCTTTAGGCTTAGCGACCAAATGGGAGACGCGTAGCATGCAATCGGCTGGCCAATTGCTTTGTAAGTGGTAATGAGCGTTTCTTAATCTTTTCCCCAAGTACTGCCAGCAAGTGATTTGAGGTTTTTATTGCTCTGGATCTTCTGTACAATTGCGGATGCATGCTCACTAAAATGTACATCCTGATCCAACGTCACACCCAAGATTTTGGGGTGGGTGTTAGACAATAGGTAGCTTAGTGGCATTGACGTGGACGTTGGAAATGGTCGACATTTGGGACGTCCATGTTTAGATAAGGTCGCCGATGATTTAGTCTGTGATAATGTCAGGTTTCTCGAGGACGAGAACAGTGAGGTAGCCGTTATTTTGTTGCAAAGCTCATCGATGTATGGGCCTGGCCTGTGGCCATTATTGTGCAATCATCGGCGTAGGAAACGATAGTAACTCCATCTGGTGGCGAAAGTAGCTTTGTTATGTAGAAGTTAAACAAAAAAGGGGATAGGACACCACCCTGTGGCACCCCTTGTTTGATTCTTTTTGGTTTTGATGTACGTTTCTAAATTACACCGATGCCTGCCGGCCACCAAGATAATTTGCGGTCTACCTTTTAAGACTTGGGTGAAGGGTAGACCTTCCAGGTGTTGCATTAACGTGACATATTTGACCGTATGAAAAGCTTTTGATAGGTCTAGAGCAGCGAGTACTGTTCTATGGTGAGGGTTTTGATTTAAACCACGATTTATATGGGTGCTGATGGCATTTAGCGCTGTGGTTGTGCTATGAAGTTTTCAAAAGCCATGCTGATGACAGGCTAGCTGTAAATTTGCTTTGAAATAGGGGAGCAAAATGGCTTCAAGCGTCTTGGCTGCTGGCGATGGAAGAAATATCGGGCGATATGAATCTCTCATGTTAGCTGGTTTTCCACCACCACCTTGGCCATTTTCGATTTTTCGGGAATGACAAAGGTGGAAAAGGACAGGTTGAATACATGTGCTAAATATTTGAAACCATCTTTTCCTAGGCTTTTAAGCATCGGCATGGCTATGCCATCTTGGCCCACTGCTTTAGATGGTTTAGCTTGACCGATGGCATCATCAGCTGAATTTGTGTTTATGTGCGCGTCTGTTGCCCTCCGTCTAACTCAAACTGTCAACCGTAGAATGCATTATATATTGTCGGCAAAAAGCGCTCGCGCATTTTTCGCATCCGACAGCACTTTATCGCAAAACGCGATGGAAATTTTGTCATTGTGCTTGGACAGATTCGATAGGACTTTACGGTGGACTAAAGTTTATCCACGCCGCACAGTGGCGCCTCTGCCGTTAAAGCATGGCAAAAATCAAAAAAATCATGAAAGCGTTCGCAAAATCTAATACATGTTTCTAATAGAGAATTTTCCAGGGATCAAGAATATACAACTGTTTTTTCACAGAAAATTTACCAGGTAGAGCCGCTCAAATTTGACCAATTTTCAACATTGGGAAAAATTTGAAATTTTTCTTCTTTTTCGTTGTATTTAAAATGGTTTTGTGAGTAAATAAGGCGGCCGGTTGTCGTATTTTTGTATAGCAATTAAATATAATTTAATTTTGGATTGAAAAAGAAAAAAAATTGTCTTTTTTTTGTTAAAAGTTGGCGGATATACTATTTTTCTAAGTGCCTATTTTTAGGCCCTTTTTAAAACTTTGATGAAAAAAAAATATTTGTTAAAATATGTGCTCCGTCAAATTTACAATAGTTATTTGTGAAATATTCAGTTACCTAAATTCATAAAGTCTACCTGCGTCTAGCTGCAACTTTACTTTTTACATCAAATAAAGTTAAACAACCTTGGGCATAAATACGCGCCTGAACAGGTATATAGAATTCAGTACGGCCGTAAGGTCGTTTTTGTTATTGGAACTTGTTAAAAACATAAATTTTTTAGTTACGAATTGTATACCTGAAATTCGTTTTAATAATTGAGTAGGTATATAAAGCTATCCATCATACAATGCACATTATCATTCGTTTTTTGGAGATTAAGGAACTAAGTATTCTGTTTACTTAATAAAGTGATAGTATTTTTATACTCAGTTTAGCAGAGCTCACAGAGTATATTAACTTTGATTGGATAACGGTTGGTTGCCCACGCCCTCTTAAAATACTCATTAACACCTTTCATTTGATACCCATATAGTACAAACAATTCTAGAGTCACCCTGGTACACCTTTATGGCGATATCTCGAAAAGGCGTCCACATAGAGAACTAAGGCCCACGCCCTCTTAAAATACTCATTAACACCTTTCATTTGATACACATGTCATACAAACACATTCCAGGGTTACCCTCGGTTCATTTTCCTACATCGTTATTTTCCCTTATGTTGCCACCATAGCTCTCAACTGAGTATGTAATGTTCGGTTACACCCGAACTTAACCTTCCTTACTTGTTCGTATTTGGTATATAATTATGGCATTTTTTCATTTTTCGTAATTTCGATATCGAAAAAGTGGGCGTGGTCATAGTCGGATTTCGGCCATTTTTTACACCAATACAAAGTGAGTTCAGGTACGTACGTGAACTGAGTTTATGTAAAGATATATCGATTTTTGCTCAAGTTATCGTGTTAAGCCGAGCGGAAGGACGGACGGTCGACTGTGTATAAAAACTGGGCGCCGGCTTCAACCGATTTTCGCCCTTTTCACAGAAAACAGTTATCGTCCTAGAATCTAAGCCTCTACCAAATTTCACAAGGATTGGTAATTTTTGTTCGACTTATGGCATTAAAAAGTATCCTAGACAAATTAAATGAAAAAGGGCGGAGCCACGCCCATGAAATTTTCTTTTATTTTTGTATTTTGTTGCACCATATCATTACTGGAGTTGAATGTTGACATAATTTACTTATATACTGTAAAGATATTAACTTTTCTTTTAAAATTTGACTAAAAAATAAAAAGTGGGCGTGTCGTTCTCCGATTTGCTAATTTAGTAAGCAGACATATAGTAATAAGAGTAACGTTCCTGCCAAATTTCATTATGATATCTTCAACGACTGCCAAATACAGCTTGCAAAACTTCTAAATTACCCTTCTTTTAAAGTGGGCGGTGCCACGCCCATTGTCCAAAATTTTACTATTTTCTATTCTGCGTCATAAGTTCAACTCACTTACCAAGTTTCATCGCTTTATCCGTATTTGGTAATGAATTATCGCACTTTTTCGATTTTTCGAAATTTTCGATATCGAAAAAAGTGGGCGTGGTTATAGTCCGATATCGTTCATTTTAAATAGCGATCTGAGATGAGTGCCAGGAACCCACATACCAAATTTCATCAAGATACCTCAAAATTTACTCAAGTTATCGTGTTAACGGACAGACGGACGGACGGACATGGCTCAATCGAATTTTTTCGATACTGATGATTTTGATATATGGAAGTTCTATATCTATCTCGATTCCTTTATACCTGTACAACCAACCGTTATCCAATCAAAGTTAATATACTCTGTGAGCTCTGCGTCCAACTGGGTGGGGCGAGTGCTAAAGAAGGGATTTTAACATCGGTTATTGTATTGGTCTGTTGACGCAAATTATAACTTTAGAAAAAACTTGTATAGTGGTGTGACACCTACCATATAAGTAGAAGAAAATGAAAAAAGTTTTGCCGGGCGAATCAAAGCCCATGGATCTTGAAGGATGACTGTCGTGGTATTACATATATAAATAAATTAGCGAGTACCCGACAGATGAAGTTCTGGAACACCTGGTCCACATGTTGGTCGATATCGCGAAACGCTTTCACACATACAACTAAGGGCCACTCCTTTTAAAACCCTCATTAATACTTTAATTTGATTCCCATATCGTACAAAACACATTCTAGAGTCACCTCCTGGTCCACGTTTAGGCGATATCTCGAAAAGACGTCCACATATAGAACTAAGAAGGCCACACTCCTTTTTAAAATACCCACTAACCACCTTTCATTTGATACACATATCGTACAAAAAATTCTAGAGTCACCCCTGCCCCCCTTTATGGGCGATATCTCGAAAAGGCATCCACCTATGAACTAAGGCCCACTCCCTTTTAAAATACTCATTACACCTTTCATTTGATACCCATATCGTACAAAACACATTCTAGAGTCACCCCTGGTCCACGTTTATGGCGATATCTCGAAAAGGCGTCCACCTATAGAACTAAGGCCCACTCCCTTTTAAAATACTCATTAACACCTCTCATTTGATACCCATATCGTACAAACAAATTCTAGAGTCACCCCTGGTCCACCTTTATGGCGATATCTCGAAAAGGCGTCCACCTATAGAACTAAGGCCCACTCCTTTTAAAATACTCATTAACACCTTTCATTTGATACCCATATCGTACAAACAAATTCTAGAGTCACCCCTGGTCCACCTTTATGGCGATATCTCGAAAAGGCGTCCACCTATAGAACTAAGGCCCACTCCCTTTTAAAATACTCATTAACACCTCTCATTTGATACCCATATCGTACAAACAAATTCTAGAGTCACCCTGGTCCACCTTTATGGCGATATCTCGAAAAGGCGTCCACCTATAGAACTAAGGCCCACTCCCTTTTAAATACTCATTAACACCTTTCATTTGATACCCATATCGTACAAACAAATTCTAGAGTCACCCTGGTCCACCTTTATGGCGATATCTCGAAAAGGCGTCCACTATAGAACTAAGGCCCACTCCCTTTTAAAATACTCATTAACACCTTCATTTGATACCATATCGTACAAACAAATTCTAGAGTCACCCCTGGTCCACCTTTATGGCGATATCTCGAAAAGGCGTCCACCTATGGAACTAAGGCCCACTCCCTTCTAAAATACTCATTAACACCTCTCATTTGATACCCATATCGTACAAACAATTCTAGAGTCACCCCTGGTCCACCTTTATGGCGATATCTCGAAAAAGGCATCCACCTATGGAACTAAGGCCCACGCCCTTTTAAAATACTCATTAACACCTTTCATTTGATACCCATATAGTACAAACAAATTCTAGAGTCACCCCTGGTCCACCTTTATGGCGATATCTCGAAAAGGCGTCCACATATAGAACTAAGGCCCACCCCTTTAAAATACTCATTAACACCTTTCATTTGATACCCATATCGTACAAACAAATTCTAGAGTCAACCCGTGGTCCACTTTTATAACGATATTCCGAAAAGGCGTCCACCTATAGAACTAAGGCCCACTCCCTTTTAAAATACTCATTAACACCTTTCATTTGATACCCATATAGTACAAAAAATTCTATAGTCACCCCTGGTCCACCTTTATGGCGATATCTCGAAAAGGCGTCCACATATAGAACTAAGGCCCACCCCTCTTTAAAATACTCATTAATACCTTTCATTTGATACCCATATTGTACAAACGCATTCTAGAGTCAACCCGTGGTCCACTTTATGACGATATTCCGAAAAGGCGTCCACCTATAGAACTAAGGCCCACTCCCTTTTAAAATACTCATTAACACCTTTCATTTGATACCCATATAGTACAAGCAAATTCTAGAGTCATCCCTGGTCCACCTTTATGGCGATATCTCGAAAAGGCGTCCACAAATATAGAACTAAGGCCCACTCCCTTTTAAAATACTCATTAACACCTTTCATTTGATACCCATATAGTACAAACAAATTCTGGAGTCACCCCTGGTCCACCTTTTTAGCGATATCTCGAAAAGGCGTCCACATATAGAACTAAGGCCCACTCCCTTTTAAAATACTCATTAACACCTTTCATTTGATACCCATATAGTACAAACAAATTCTGGAGTCACCCCTGGTCCACCTTTATGGCGATATCTCGAAAAGGCGTCCACATATAGAACTAAGGCCCACGCCTTCTTAAAATACTCATTAACACCTTTCATTTGATACCCATATCGTACAAACAAATTCTAGAGTCACCCCTGGTCCACCTTTATGGCGATATCTCGAAAAGGCGTCCACATATAGAACTAAGGCCCACTCCCTTTTAAAATACTCATTAACACCTTTCATTTGATACCCATATAGTACAAGCAAATTCTAGAGTCATCCCCTGGTCCACCTTTATGGCGATATCTCGAAAAGGCGTCCACACATAGAACTAAGGCCCACTCCCTTTTAAAATACTCATTAACACCTTTCATTTGATACCCATATAGTACAAACAAATTCTAGAGTCACCCTGGTCAACCTTTATGGCGATATCTCGAAAAGGCGTCCACATATAGAACTAAGGCCCACGCCCTCTTAAAATACTCATTAACACCTTTCGTTTGATACCCATATCGTACAAACAAATTCTAGAGTCAACCCTGATCCACCTTTATGGCGATATCCCTAAATGGCTTCCACCTATAGAACTATGGCCCACTCCCTCTTAAAATACTCTTTAATACCTTTCATTTGATACACATGTCATAAAACACATTCCAGGGTTACCCTCGGTTCATTTTCCTACATCGTTATTTTCCCTTATGTTGCCACCATAGCTCTCAACTGAGTATGTAATGTTCGGTTACACCCGAACTTAACCTCCCTTACTTGTTAAATATAGTTTACAGATTAATATTTAGTCAGATACTCTCGAAGCCAATTCTAATATGTATCTAGAAAACTCGAGACTATTTTCGGTGTTTAAATCTACAAAGTCAAGACGGGACTTCGTTGAGGCTATTATGAGAGAATTAGCAGTGAAACAAGCATTAAAGAAAAGGAAGGCCTGGAAGAAAAAATTGGTTTACAACACATTATGATAGAAAGAAAATGGTAGGACGTCTATCGTAACATTCAAAATTTCTAAGTAAACATGAAAAGTGGCTAGCTGACAAAACTTTTTTGGACGAAGAAACGTCCAGCACGTCAACCAATCCAACTAGAGGGAGACCAAAAAAACCCATAGAAGAGTGTTCTACCTACACAAGGAAAAGGAAGCTATGTGATACCACAAAAGCTATGGCCACGACTCATCTTTCAGAAGCACTGGCTATTAAATATAAAAAAGACGAAGAAAGCGTAAAGTCTCATATAACAGAAGCAGTTGCGGTAGCAAGTCCAGTGCGACTGACGAGGATCAAAAACAGCTTTCCCACACCACCAAATGTGCTACCTAGGAAATACACTCCCGAAGAAGCTTTGGTGCTGTTTATAGATATCGGTTTAACGAAGAAAAAATATATTATATTGCGGAAGTCATTATTGCAACGTAATGCCGATATTTTACCTGGATACCAAAAAATTACTCAAGCCAAGAAAGAAGCAGTTCCTCTAAGTCCCAAAATAACCGAATTATCGGCAGAAATGTAGCTACAAAACCTAATGGATCATACGTCTACACGACTCCTTCAAAGTTTTACTGAAGAAAAGTTGAAATCACTGCCAAAGGAGCTAGCATTGATAACTAAGTGGGGCTGTGATGGATCATCAGGACAAAGCGCATATAAACAAAGAATAAATGTAGACGATGAAACAATTACAGATAGTAATATGTTTATGGCTTCTCTTGTTCCATTACGACTAAAAGATGAAGCTTCAGAATATTGGAAAAATCCACGTTCGTCATCAACTATATTGTGCCGCCCGATATTATTTAAATACGAGAAGGGGTCTTGAAAATCTTGATGATTCAATAACTGACGAACTAAATTATGAGTATGAAATATCTCCTTTGCATGCTAGGATAAGATGTATGGAATTTGTTTTGAAGCTGGCTTATACACTACCACAACAAGGAGAAGTTTTCGACGACAATACAACGTGTAAGAAGAAACAAAACAGGAGAAAAAAAAATAATTCAGGATGCATTCTATAAAGAGATTGGCCTTAGAGTTGACTGTCCAAAATATGGATACGGAGATACAAATGATGGTAACTCCTCAAGAAGATTTTTGGAAAACGATGAAGTGACTGCTCGCATAACAGGAGTTGATAGAGATATTTTGAAAAGATTGGGCGTAATTTTAAATATTTTAAACTGTCATGAACCAGTTAATGGACCCCAATTTGGAGAATATGCATCTAAAACTACAGAGTTGCTGCATCAAAGTAACCTGAGAAGAAACTTGCACCAACGGTACATAAACTTTTAGGACATCGAAAAGATTTAATAGAGTACCAGTGCTTACCATTAGGAGAATTGTCTGAAGAAGCTCAAGAATCTAAGAACAAGGACTACAAAAGATATAGATGTATGAACACCTGCAAAGTATTACGAGTTAGACAAAACCAAGACCTTTTCAACATTTTAGCTATCTCTTCTGAGCCAGTCATATCATCTATGAGGTATGTAAGAACACAAAAAGATCTTACAGATGCGTATAGCTCAGAAATGGTTGCAGTGACGATGACTATGTTAAGATAAAATAAGTTTCTCACTTCTTATCACAACAATGAAAAAGAGATTTACCAATCAATTTTGTTACTTTACTGAAAAATAAGATATGTATATACAAGTTAATTTTTTATTTCAAGAATTAATTTAGTAATTTATAAATATATACTTTTCGTTATCGCATTTCTCTAAAGTTTATCAAATTTATTTTAAAGCTTAGGCATTTCGCCTTCAAAGTATTAAATTTTTATAGAAATCAATACGTCTCTCGAGTTTGGTACAAATTGCTAAAGCGGTTACTAAGATCAAACTTTTTAGCATAAATGGGCAGTGCCACTCCCTTTTTCCAAAATTCGTTGGCTGTTTAATCTTTAGCTCAAATAAAATTTCATTGAACCACTTTCAATAACTTTTAGTTATTAATAAAATACATATTTGGCTTGTAAATTAAAAAAAAACACGTAAAATTTTACGATGAATTTTGAAGCCCCTTGTTATTGTGGCACCAAAAGCGGACTTTTAATTTTTTAAAGAGTATTGCCATTTAAAAGAAGCAATACGTCGATCGATTTTGGTAGTTATTGATTACGTGACTATTTAGATACAACTTTTTATCATAAGTGGACAGCGCCACGCTATCTTATCAAAATCATTAGTTTATCTTATTTAATGCTTAAATACGTCATTATAAGACAAATCTCATTTTATTTTTTTATTTTTTACTAAAAACATTTTTTTTTGCATTTTTCTAAAAATTTTCGACTTTGACGAATTTTTTTGAAGCATCTGTATCTGTGATATTCTTAGCTTTCACACAATTAAGCTTCAAATAATTAGCTTTCATTTGCATTTTAAATTTTTAAAATATCTTCATTGGTTCAAAAGTTATGATTTTTGCAAAGAAAAAACTCAAAAGGCGCCGAACTAAAAAATAGAAAATAATTTTCAATTAAAAAGAGTTTATATAACAGTAGTAGAAGGTCCAACAATCATTTATAGTTAATCACCTCAAAATAAAATTATAATAAAATTTAAGTTATTAACAGAATAATTTAATTCACAGTAAAAAGCGTGGGGTGCTTGATATTGAATGTTACAATCATTCTATTGGCAACTATCTGATAGGAAAGATATGAAATGTAGTCAAATGGACCCCACGCTTTTTACTGTGAATTAAATTATTCTGTTAATAACTTAAATTTTATTATAATTTTATTTTGAAGTGATTAACTATAAATGATTGTTTGACCTTGTACTACTGTTATATAAACTCTTTCTAATTGAAAATTATTTTTTAGTTCGGTTAGCTATAGAAGCGTGTTTTTTTAGTTTTTTTAAACAATTATTTATTTTTAATTTTTTAGTTGAATTAATTTTGAAAGTTTTAGTCGAAAGTGATGAAACCTCGAAATGCTAGCGGTCCATGGATGAATCCAACTCCACGGCACCGAAAAGGGCAAGACACAGGAGGGCTGGACGCGGTCTTTCGCCGAAATTACCAAGGGTCGGCAGATCATTGGCATTCTAGACGAGAGCAGCGAAGATGGCGGGATCGCAAAACAACAGTGGAAGTGGATCGAGGCCGCGCTCGCTACGGTGGCCGTTAAGTTTAAGAAAGACAACGCTGGTCCACCGCCATCTTACACCGATGCAGGGTGGTTCCAGGGCAATGTCAAGCTAATTGCCTGTGACGACGCCAGGTCGGTAAACCTAGGGCCGCCGTCATGCTAACAGGAGTGGTATATCCGGGCGAGCGCCTCAAGGTAGTGGAGGCGCGTGATATACCCTCACGACCAGGAGCTAGAGCCTGGGTTCCAGTGGCGCCAACGGACCCATCTGACATCCTGGAGCTGCTCCAGGAGTACAACCCGCCACACGTGTGGAAGCCAACCCGGATAAAACCGAGCTTGTCGTCTGCACGAGGAGGTACAAAGTACCAAATCTTACACCGCCAAGAATTGGGGGTACGTTCTTAGCCTTTAGCGATCAAGTCAAGTATTTGGGAGTCATTCTGGATAGGAAGCTATTATGGAGTGACCATATAGTGGAGCGATCCAAGAAGGCAGCAGCAGAGCTGCTCACCTACAAGAGGGCAATTGGGACTTCCTGGGGATTCTCCCATAAGGTGGCCTACTGGATTTAGACACCCTTTGTGCGTCCGATTCTTCTTTATGGGTCCTTGGTCTGGAGGCCTGCACTAGCTAAAAGTACCTATCTTAAAATACTTCAAAAGCTGCAACAGAGTTCGGAGCTCTGCATTACCGGGGCTCTCGGCTCCACTCCAGATTCAGTTACATACATACATAGATACATATATACATAGATAGATACAGGCCAAGCTAATAAAAGCGTGTTAAAAAGGGCTCCAGTATGCTCTTTCGTAGATATGACATTCATCCCCTTCTATCGTTAATAAAGCAATGCATTCTTCGCATTATGTGCAAGGTTTCAAATCTATGGCCCTTTGGGGTGGTCATAAGTTCAATTGACCTTATGTCCGCTAACCTTATGTCACCCCACCATCACATTATTGCATTGTCATTGAGCCTTGATACGTGTGCAAAGTTTCAATCAAACTTATGGCCATTCAAAGTGGTAATAAAGCCAATTGACCTTATGGCTGTTGACCTTATGTCACCACACCATCACATTAATGCATTGTCATCCAGCCCTGATACGTGTGCAAAGTTTAAATCAAACTTATGGCCATTCAAATTGGTAATAACGCAAATTGACCTTATGGCCGTTGACCATATGTCACCACACCATCATATTAATGCATTGTCATCGAGCATTGATACGTGTGCAAAGTTTCAATCAAACTTATGGCCATTCAAAGTGGTAATAAGGCAAATTGACCTTATGTCACCACACCATCACATTAATGCATTGTCATCAATCCTTGATACGTGTGCAAAGTTTCAATCACACTTATGGCCATTCAAAGTGGTAATAAGGCCAATTGACATTATGGCCGTTGACCTTATATCACCGCACCATCACATTAATGCATTGTCATCGAGCCTTGATACGTGTGCAAAGTTTCAATCAAACTTATGGCCATTCAAAGTGGTAATAAGGCAAATTGACCTTATGTCACCGCACCATCACATTAATGCATTTTCATCGAGCCTTGATACGTGTGCAAAGTTTCAATCACACTTATGGCCATTCAAAGTGGTAATAAGGCCAATTGACATTATGGCCGTTGACCTTATATCACCGCACCATCACATTAATGCATTGTCATCGAGCCTTGATACGTGTGCAAAGTTTCAATCAAACTTATGGCCATTAAAAGTGGTAATAAGGCAAATTGACCTTATGTCACCGCACCATTACATTAATGCATTGTCATCGAGCCTTGATACGTGTGCAAAGTTTTATGGCCGTTGACCTTATGTCACCGCACCATCACATTAATGCATTGTCATCGAGCCTTGATACGTGTGCAAAGTTTCAATCAAACTCATGGCCATTCCAAGTGATAATAAGGCCAATTGATCTTATGGCCGTTGACCTTATGTCACCACACTATCACATTAATGCATTGCCATCGAGCCTTGATACGTGTGCAAAGTTTCAATTAAACTTATGGCCATTCAAAGTGGTAATAAGGCCAATTGACCTTATGGCCGTTGACCTTATGTCACCGCACCATCACATTAATGCATTGTCATCGAGCCTTGATACGTGTGCAAAGTTGCAATCAAACTTATGGCCATTCAAAGTGATAATAAGGCCAATTGACCTTATGGCCGTTGACCTTATGTCACCACAGCACCACATTAATGCATTGTCATCGGTCTTTGATACGTATGCAAAGTTTCAAATTAATTAGACTTCTAGACACCGGTGAAAATTAAGCTAAAAGATTCCGTTACATACAGGCCAAGCTAATAAAAGCGTGTTAAAAATGGTTTTTTTTTGAAATTGTGTTTCTACTAAAAAGAAAAACTGTCTGAATCAAAGTTTTTGGAAATGTTCTGAACTTATTTTAGTTGTAAAGAAAAAAAAATGTCTATAAGAAATTTGGGAAAAATGATAATACACTGGTTTACAGCCAAAATGCACCAGAGACGCCATTATGAAATTTCTTTGTAAAATCACCCCCTGATTCCGAAAATCAATCTTATTTTTAATTCTATGGTAACGTTTTTGAGATATTTTCGAATAGCCGTTTGAAATTGGGTCCACTTAATCATATATATCTCAAGAACGAACTGAGCTATTCCAAAACGGCTTGAAGCTTTTAAAAGTTAATAAAATGTGCTATAAATTGTGCATACAATACTTTTCGCTGGGCCCTGCAGATTCAAAGATAACGAAAAATCATTACGGATTTTTTCATTTTTTTTGTAATAATATAAAAAAATTGTTATTTTGCGCGGAAGGATCTCGAAAACATTTTATTTTTTTGCAAATTTTTTTTTCTCTTTAAGCTCTGTTTTATTGCAAACAAACCAGCTTTCATTCAACAAAATCGACGAACTAATACAAAAGCTATAAGCATTCAAATAAATATATCCATATCATAAAACTGAAGTACCCTACAAATAATAGCATAGGTACATATGATTTTGTCTTAACTCTATGATCTTATTTTATAATTGAAAAAGTTATGTGTCTTGTTTTGACGCTTATTTAGATTAGGATCGGTTGCTCTTATGAGAAACCAACAGTAGTCACCCATCATAGCGACATCCCAGAATCCTTGATACGGACTTTCCATCATTTTCATTTGCTGGTGAAATCTTTCGCCATGCTCGTCACTTTCGTCGCCAAGATTCTGTGGGAAAAAATTTAAATGGGTGTGTAGAAAATAAATTTTTAAAGACAAATTTACTCCTGGAAGAAAATAAAAAAGTATATTAGATAAATACATAAGTGACAAATTAGTGCATAATTTTGTTAGGCTGGATTCATGATTTAATTACTAGAAGTTTGTTCTCCAATAATGACAGATCTTTGACACTCCCAAATTGAAAAATCTGGAGGGGTTTCTTTTACGAAGTAAAGAAAACGGAGAATAATTCAATCGCCTTCTGTGAAAATTGTAGAAGAAAAGTATTTTTGCAGTATATTAGTAGTGATAATAAATTTGTAAATGCCAAAAGTTTTTGGGAAAATAATTCATTTTCTACTAAATATTTCGTGAATTGATAAAGTTATGTTGGTTTGGTCATTCTTTCGCAAATTATTTTAAGAATGCCGTATGTTAGGATTTTATTCAAAAATGCACTATCTCAAAATTTGTTTCAAAAACTCCTTATATGGGCATAAGTTCAATGCATTTTGTCATAAGAGGGATTTAATGAAAAGCATTCTGGGATGAAGCGTTCTTCAATCTAACTTTAATATAGGGTGGTTTTGTGACAAATCTTGAATTGCGAAATTTTTGAAAAATAATAAACGATTTTGAACAGGCAGCCGACATGGGGTGATACTCTACTCAGCAGCCGCAATGAACTGACAAAAACAAAAATAAAAGAAAATGGCTTATTGTCTTAGAACTTTATATTCCTACGCTGACTTTGACAGAAGAGTTAAGCTTTCGAGCGGCCCCTGCTACACAGGTCGTATTCACCTTTTTATTCTGAAATTTCGGAAAGCTCTTTTCCGTTAGGTATTAAGTGGAAGCATTTCGGATAAACCGTTAATTTAGAATATTCGGAATACGTTCATTTGATACTACCTCACGAGGTCCGAATATTCCAAATAAGTATATACATAATATTCCAAATGTAAAACGTTTCCACAAGTTCTTAAATGGAGACGTATGTTCCGAACATACGGAATTAATAAGTTAACGTGCTCAATTACTAATGACATTTTTACGCGAATCGGTTTACTAGTTGAGTTTTTGACGTTGAACGATGAATTTTGATTTGGTTTAGGTTTCGTGTGTTCACATGTTTACGAAAGTGCACTATTCCTTGGTGTCCGTACTTTTTATAAAACCTATGCTCACCCAGACTAATAGATCACGGCAGAGTTATTAAATTCATCAGAAAATTAAAGAAAATATTCTAAAGAATTATGCAGTTCAGTATTTATCGGGTATTTGTAAACTGATTGCTTCCTATTTTTGCTACTAATATTTTTCGAAAATTCGCAAAGCAACAACACAGTTAACGAATGTCAATTCGATTTGGGAGCAAAATGGCTGCAATTGTCAAAAAATGTGTCTGTCGAGCGAACCTCTTGTGATTGAATCATGGGCTAGATTTATCTTTCAATTCAGAACAAATTTTTTGTTTACATTTTTCTCATTCTTGTTTGTTCGGAACTGGACGATGAATTCAGATTTGGGGCTATATATTCTCATGTAAATTAAAAAATTTGTATACAAATTTTGGATTTATCGGGCAGATATATTTTAAAGTTAACTGAGGAAACGATCTTAAATATGTTTTTTATTTAGCCATTTCCGCATAGTTTTTGATTAAGTCGTTCACTATCATCTCGTAGTTATGACTTTTGTGTTTGCCTAAAAAAGAAGTAACGACCTTTTCAAAAGAATCCCATGCTGCTGCCTCCACAGGTGACAATAGTTCTTTGAAATGGTTATTGGTCATCATTTTCCTTATTTGCGGTCCCACAAAAATCCCTTCATTTATTTTTGCTTCTGAAATCTCTGGAAAGATTGTCTTCAAATGATAAAAAGCTTCGCCTTCTTTGTCCAAAGCCTTGACAAAGTTTTTGATAAAGCCGAACTTGATCTGGAGCGGAGGGGTAGAATTACTTCTTCCTTCTTTATAAGTGTGGAGTATTTTATGTTATCCACCCCAACTTGAAACTCGATTCGTTCTGGCCAATCCTTTATGATGTAGTAGTCTTGACGAGCTCGGCTATCCCATTTGCTTAGAAAGCAACAGTATTTTGTGTATCCACTTTGTAGACCACATAGCATTCCAACGACTTTAAGATCGGCACATATTTTCCAATCATGTTCTTCGTATTTGATTAATTTGAGCAATTTTTACATTATGTCATACGTTTCCTTCGTATTTACTGCATGCGCGATCGGGATAAATGGCTTTTGGTTGCC
Source organism: Eurosta solidaginis (assembly GCA_029619165.1). Lineage (NCBI taxonomy): Eukaryota > Metazoa > Arthropoda > Insecta > Diptera > Tephritidae > Eurosta > Eurosta solidaginis. The sequence goes on from JARSSU010020095.1 coordinate 18,057, forward strand.
AATATGTAATAATACGGCCTTTAACCCATTAAGTCCTGAGCATAGAAGGGCTGGAGCAATTTCAAAGAAATTTTCTGTGTACATATAAATTGGTCCAATTAAGAATAAAAAACAAAAAAAATGTGCAGTCCTAACCCATTGGGGTGATGGAGCACGTTTCGTACACGCAACGTTAGGCCTTAATGATATATTTATTTTTAATTTTAAGTTCGTTTTATTAAAAAAAAATGTATTTCGTTTGTGTGAAAATTCAAAAGCAGTAAATAAAATATGTTAATTTATATGATTTAACCGGGGATTGCCCGTATCGCTTTTAAATGTATGAAAACATTTATTTCAAGCAATTTTTAATTTTATAATTTATTTAATAATTTGGGAAATAAAATATGTTTATGTTGAAAGTAAATAAAATATGTTTTAATAATTTAGGAAAAATTTAATTAACGTGACATCAGGACGGACAAGGCGACAGCTGTTTGGATTAAACCTTGTAAATATCTTCAAAGCCTTTTCTCCCGGGAGTGGGATTTAAACCCGCACCTCTACGATGGTTGAACTGTTAGAAACGCATTCAGCTACGTCTTGGAATAAAGTTTACAGCAACTAAGGCATGAATGCGTTTGTAACACTTCAACCCGGGAGGAAAAGCATTGAAGAGATGTACAAGGTATAATCGAAACAGCTGTCGCCTTGTCCGTCCTGATGTCCCGTTGTTTAAATGTTTCCCAAATTATTGAAACATATTTTATTTACTTTCAACATAAACATATTTTATTTCCCAAATTATTAAATAAATTATAAAATTAAAAATTGCTTGAAATAAATGTCGTGTTGTGATGGAAGAATTCTTCGCCTATCACACCGAAGATCCTGGGTTCACACCCCTGGCAAAGCAACATCAAAATTTTAGGAACAAGTTATTTCAATTAGAAGAAAAGTTTTCTAAGCGGGGTAGCCCCTCGGCAGTGTTTGGCAAGCACTCCGAGTGTATTTCTGCCATGAAAAGCTCGCAGTGAAAACTCATCTGCCTTGCAGATGCCTTTCGGAGTAGGCATAAAACAGGTAGTTTCCCGTCCAGCCAATCTTTAGTAAAATATTAAAAATGGAGCACGACGCAAATTGGAAGAGAAGCTCCCCCAAATCCTCGTCCACATCTTCTGTGTCACTAACTGCATCTACAGTCTCAGGGGGCAGCAATATCATATGAAGCGAATCCGCGTTTTTTATATTATTTACGACTTCATCCTCCTCGTCCGATTTATTAACTATATTTTCTATACCTCTTTTAGATAAATATTTTTTAGAAAAAATTTTGCAAAGAAAGAGCGTCTCACTTTTTCTTAACAGAAAATGTAAATAAGCAATATAAGCTGCTCACAGGGCTGAGTGCTGCCGGTTGAAAAAATGCATAGCGTTAAGTCCTAACGTTGCATTTGCGCAACGTAAACTTTTAATTTATTTGCTATATGTTGCAATATAAAATTTTGCAAAATACATTTTCAGGTAATTTGCTTAGACAAACTACTGTTAACAAGAAGATTTTTTTTACTTTTCAATCGAAAGTATTTTTAATAGTTTTAACAAAAAAACACCCAAAAAATTGCGAGAATTCAAACGAAAATAAATGTGTATAAATTTTTACTAGATTCAAATATAAGTATAACGCATTTTAAGTAAGTTCACTTTTATTAAATTTTAGTTGTTTTTCGTTAAATTTTTATAAAATCTGTGTAATATATGCGAAGCCGCAAACGTTGCACAGACGCAACGTGCCGAGCTTAATGGGTTAAACTTAATTTATTGCCGTCTATGAACAATCGCCACTCTTTTGAATCATATGGTTCACCAAACTGTTTGAATAGACCAACAATGTCTTTGCAGTAACATACACTGTCCTCCTTCATATAGTACTTGGAAAATTGTTCGTGACGAGTTCTATAATATGTTACCTTAACATCGGATGGAACAAATTTAAATTGTTGCATACGAGAGGCGTGTAGTTCGGCCTTTTCCTTTGACAAATCCAAATCCCTTTTCCAATCATTGAGTTGTGCTTGTGACAAAGAGTTTCTTTCGTTTTCCGTATGAAATCCAGTACAACATGATGCCGCGTAATCAGATACTGCTGTTGACAATGAAACTGGATCCGGAACTAAAGTTAAATTTGACTCTGGCAATGTAGCTTACGTTGAATTTAGTTTCTGGTAAAGACACAGTAGATACGCTCGCATAGGTTACTTTTCTTGGCTTTCCAACCCCAAGTACTTTTTTAGTACAAATATAGCAGTCCGTTGAACGGCAAGTTGGTTAGGTGATATATCACTTAATAGATAGTTCGAGAAATTCGTCAGCTATGCGAGGGAGCAAATTCCTAATTTTTACTACGCACTTTTTGTTCCGGTTTTTCGAAAAAACTCAATTCGACTTGACATGTGGTGAACAAAGTATTCGGTGTCCATAGTTTTTCATTGTGCTTAGGCTCAATTCCAAAATACTTACAGTATGTAATCCTTTTAAAAAAAAATTGACCGCAGATGAAACAGAACATATCTGGATCATTTGTATACTCAAACTCTACCGCTCTTTTATTCATATTATATGTTTAAGTAAATAACGGGTTATAAAATGCAATATAAACTGAACAGTATCCGGTGAGCCTTACAGATATTATGAAGGAACAAGGCGCATGTACTATTATTTATACTTAGATCAAGTAAAAATTCAAGCCTACCTAGAGAAAAAAGTTCCCTAGTTCTACAAAGAAAACTCAACCTGCCTTAAAAATATGCTCTTGCTTGAAATGTGCCTGGGTTTGAGAAAACGACACTAACAGTTTTTTGTATCTAATAACGCTTCGAAAATCTATCTGCTAACTAACTGATATACGAATACTAACACATATGTACCAGTGGGGTACTTAAGTATTAAATGGATATATTTACTTGAATGTTTATAACTTTTGTATTAGTCCATCGATTTTTTTTTGTAATAAAACAACGCTTAGAGAGAAAAAAATCTGCAAAAAGTAAAAAGTTTTCGAGTTCCTTCCTCGCAAAGTAAAATTTTTTTATATATTTACAAAAAAATTAAAAAAAATCCGTAATGATTGTTCGTTAACTTTGAATCTGCAGGGCATAGCAAACTATATAGCAAACTTTATTACCTTTTAAAAGCTTCAACCCGTTTTGGAATTCGTTCTTGAGATATATATGGACCCAATTTTTTTTCGTAAATATCTCAAAATCGGTACTATAGAATTAAAAATAACCTTGGTTTTCGGAATCAGAGGGTGCTTTTACATAGGAATTTCATAATAACGTCTTTGGAGCAGAAAAAAATTGGAATTTGTGGTCCACTGTTACCTTTAAAGTAAGCCCAATACAATATTTTTCGTATGACTCTATCAGAAACTATGAAGATTTTTGTCCAAACCCTACATTCATGGGGACTCCAAAACGGACTTAGAGCTATGGTGTCTTCAGCAATTTTTCTTAGAATCACATTTAGATTACGTTTTTGCTATAGTCCTGATGGAAAAAAATTTGACCCGCTCTAACATACATACATACATATCAGGACTGTTGAAAAATGAAATCATTTGCTCAGTTGAGCAGAGCTCGAATCAAGATAGTTATAGACTTCCATATATCAAAATCCTCAGAATCGAAAAAAAATTTGATTGAGCTATGTCCGTCCGAACGTTAACACGATAACTTGAGTAAATTTTGAGGTATCTTGATGAAATTTGGTACGTAGGTTCCTGAGCACTCATCTCACATCGCTATTTAACATGAACAATATCGGACTATAACCACACCCACTTCTTCGATATCGAAAATTTCGAAAAACCGAAAAAGTGCGATAATTCATTACCAAAGACGGATAAAGCGATGAAACTTGGTAGGTGAGTTGAACTTGTGACGCAGAATAGAAACTTAGTAAAATTTTGGACAACGGGCGTGGCACCGCCCACTTTTAAAAAAAGGTAATTTAAAATTTTGCAAGCTGTAATTTGGCAGTCGTTGAAGATATCATGATGAAATTTGGCAGGAACGTTTCTCCTATTACTGTATGTATGCTTAATAAAAACTAGCTAAATCGGAGTCCGACCACGCCCACTTTTAAAAAAAAACTTTTTTAAGTCAAATTTTAACAAAAAATTTAATATCTTTACAGTACATAAGTAAATTATGTCAACATTCAACTCCAGTAATGATATGGTGCAACAAAATGTAAAAATAAAAGAAAATTTAAAAATGGGCGTGGCTCCGCCCTTTTTTATTTAATTTGTCTAGGATAATTTTAATGCCATAAATCGAACAAACATTTACAAATCCTTGTGAAATTAGGTAGGAGCTTAGATTCTGGGACGATAACTGTTTTCTGTGAAAAAGGGCGAAATCGGTTGAAGCCACGCACAGTTTTTATACACAGTCGACCGTATGTCCTTCCGCTCGGCCGTTAACACGATAACCTGAGCACAAATCGATATATCGATATATCTTTACTAAACTTAGTTCACGTATTTATCTGAGCTCACTTTGTATTGGTATACAAAATGACCGAAATCCGACTATGACCACGCCCACTTATTCGATATCAAAAATTACGAAAAATTAAAACAGGCCATAATTCGCTACCAAATACGAAAAAAGGGATGAAACACGGTAATTGGATTTGTTTATTGCTGCAAAATATGACTTTAGAAAAAAACTTTGTAAAATGGGTGTGACACCTACCATATCAAGTAGAATAAAATGAAAAAGTTCTGCAGGGCGTAATAAAAAAACCTTTGAAATCTTGGCAGGAATACTGTTTTTGGTATTATATATATAAATAAATTAGCGGTATCCAACAGATGATGTTCTGGGTCACCCTGGTCCACATTTTGGTCGATATCTGGAAAACGCCTTCACATATACAACTACCACCACTCCCTTTTAAAAGCCCCATTAATACCTTTAATTTGATACCCATATCGTACAAACGCATTCTAGAGTCACCCCTGGTCCACCTTTATGGCGATATCTCGAAAAGGCGTCCACCTATAGAACTAAGCCCACGCCTTTCTAAAATAATCATTAACACCTTTCATTTGATACCCATTTCGTAGAAACGCATTCAAGAGTCACCCCTGGTCCACCTTTATGGCGATATCTCGAAAAGGCGTCCACCCATAAAACTAAGCCCCGCGCCCTTTTGAAATACTCATTAGCACCTTTCGTTTGATACCCATATTGTACAAACGCGTTCTAGAGTCACCCCTGGTCCACCTTTATGGCGATATCTCGAAAAGGCGTCCACCTATAGAACTAAGCCCACGCCTTTCTAAAATAATCATTAACACCTTTCATTTGATACCCATATCGTACAAACAAATTCTAGAGTCAACCCTGATCCACCTTTATGGCGATATCCTAAATGGCGTCCACCTATAGAAACTATGGCCCACTCCCTCTTTAAAATACTCTTTATACACCTTTCATTTGATACCCATATCGTACAAACGCATTCTAGAGTCAACCCTGATCCACCTTTATGGCTATATCCCTAAATGGCGTCCACCTATAGAACTATGGCCCACTCCCTCATAAAATACTCTTTAATGCCTTTAATTTGATACACATGTCATACAAACACATTCCAGGGTTTCCCTCGGTTCATTTTCCTACATTGTTATTTTCCCTTATGTTGTCACCATAGCTCTCAACTGAGTATGTAATTTTCTGTTACACCCGAACTTAACCTTCCTTACTTGTTTGTTTTAAAACTATCGAAGGACATAGATTAATCAAAACTACCAAAAAATGTCCCTTCCTCCAAGTCTCCAAAGGTGCACCGCAAATTATCTGGTAGGTAAGTATCGGTGCAATTCAGGAACCCAACATCTAAACCAAGAAGAATTAAACAACAAAATTCTACATACAGAAGCTCCTTTCGCCACCAGAAAGAGTTACCATTGTATCCTCCGGCGACGAATTCACGATAATGGCTACAGATCTCGGCCCAAATATCGATGAGCTATGTAACTAAACAACTAGCTCCCTGATCTCTCCAGCTATCGCCTCGCGAAACCTGACATTGTCACAGACCAAATCATCAGTGACCTTATTTACAACATGGACACGGCAAATGTCGACCGTATTGGACTGCCACGCAGATGCCGTCGCGCTACCGACAGTCTTACACCCGAAAATACTGAGTGTGACGTTCGATCAGGATCGCGAAAATGCATCCGCAATTGTACCTTAATTCAGATCCGTAATAAAGTCCTCAAATCTCTTGCCGGCAGCACTTGGGTTAGGGATAAAGAGACGCTAATTACCACTTACAAAGCAGTTGACCGGCCGCTTGCATGCTACGCCTCCCCGATAAGATGGCCAAGCGTACAGGATACTCAATTGAAGAATCTACAGGTCTGTCAAAACACTGTTTTCAGAATCTTTGTTAGGGAGAGAAACGAAATGCTGAATAAACAGTGTCTGCTGAATACCAGAAACCTGGGCAACGCAACAGGGGTTTAAGAAATCATCTCCGCAAATATTATGAGGAAATACGGCACCTGAGAACTCAGACGTATGTAGAAGAAAAACATAAACAGGTCCTCAGAGATTTCTACAAAAAGTCGTCGGACCTCCATGCCAGAAATTTCCCGACCAACCCCTTTCTTAAAGAAAATATTCTGAAGTCCCAAAAGAGGAAAACAATATCGCTAGGGAGACGCGCGCCACTCTAGCTCAACTTCGATATGGATACTCTAACAGGTTAAACTCTTACCTATTCAGAGTCAACCGCGACATACAAAATGTATGTCCTGCCTGCACCCTGACCCCACATGACACCAACCATCTCTTTAATTGCAATGTGGAACCAACGCCTCTAACACCTCTTTCACTATATCCATCCCTTTTGAAACTGCAGGTTTCCTAGGACTCCCGTTAAAAGATATTGATTTTGATATTTTTTTTGATATTTAATTTTGAGTGGTCGCCACCTGTTGGATGGGGCGAAGCACTGCTACAACAACATCTATGGTTTTGTGTACAATCGTTAGTATCACAAGTTCATTCTAGCGGCAATTTTTGCACATGATGTATGTTAACACGGTTAGCTAAAGTGGTCCCTTGAGTAGCTTATTATAAAATTTACAACAGTAATAAATGTATTGGAGGACGAAAATAGACGAATTTCGCCTGACGTTGTTAATCGGTCACTCCAATAAACATTGTTTGTAAGTCATAAATTAAACTAAAATTTTCGCTTTCCCTTCGATTCATAAAATTAAACACATGTGTAACGGTATTAAAAATATAATTATATTGGCATAAACATATATATAGTGGGTCCTCAGAGTTATTCCACATCCAATGTAGCACACTCCAAAATTTTCATTTTATGTATCGTATCACCCCGAATTTGTTTAGACTTTGTTCTATAATGAAACACTGTGTATTGCTTCTTGACATCTACCGCTTCGAATTTTGAATGCTTTTTCTACACTTTCACTGCAAGAACACCATTGAAATGCACTTTATAAAATACACATTTTATGTGGCAATTGATTTCTATTAACCTCCTTAAAAAATAATGCTTAATTTAGTAGAAATCAGTAAAGAACTTTAATAAAATACAAAATATCAAAACATTGAGTGAGAGTTACCGTAGTTATTGAATACGGAAGCCAATTTTGGACCTATGACTAAATATTATTTTGTTGTAGGTAATATTATATTCCAATTTAGTTGTTTGAATATTTTGTCTCTGGAATTCGTATGTCTGATTTCTTCCAATCGGAATTAAAGCACATTTTATTGGTTTTAATTCATTTGAAGCAAAATCCACCGAATATAACTTTTTAGAAATCAAACATAATGTTTTAAATGAAATATGGCAGTCCGGTTACTTATAACTATTTTGACAACTTCAAACCAATCACAGGTACCATCAAAAGTACGAAATTCTCAACCCTGAAAACGAAAATTTCAATGGAACTGAATGAAAAGGTGATTGCAGTCAACAAATTTTGCAATCACTCGTGAGTGGGAGTGCTCCCGATGCACTCACAATCAATCTGAATGCCTTTTTTCCAGTCATGCAATCACTAACGGAATCTTTGAATGGAAAACATGAAATCGCATTCAAACTTGGCTTATATATTTGAATTCAACCAATCATATTTGTAAAGTGAAACAGTCTTGATTTATAATTGTGTTGATTGAATCATTTTGCAGCTCTGATACATACATATGTATATAACATAAGAACCTGAAACCATCAGCAAAAAGCTTTGAAATTTTATACTTAAAAAAGTTTTGATTTAAGCTAAAAAGAAAACGTCAAAGAATTAAGTGAATAACAAATCCAATTGAAATTTAACTAAATAAAAGATGAAACGAATTTTTATATTACAAACAAAACTGCTTAATATGAACGTATGCATGACAGAGTTTTCTGAAGTTGGGCAAGAATTTTATTATTGGGGTGTGTGTGATTAAAGACTAGGAAAAATTATGAAGCAAATGAAAGCAATTAATACTGTTATATTTTCTTAAAATTTTCCGCTATCTCATGTCAAATTTTGTTTGGAGACAAATTAGTTACAACCTTGTGTCATCTTCAGTCCAATTTTTTAAATTTTCCGAGCGATGAAAGAAAATGGTTCAGATATACCTAAAATATGCATCTAATTGAGAGAACCAGGGGAAATGAAATTTTACTTCATTTTCTGCTATTTACAGGCTTGATTCTGAAAGAAGTATGTCCTAAGGGCTGTCAGGTCACAATAGTGTCTTTCAGTTGCTTCAATATATGATGCTAGTCTGCCGGCATAGATGCAATAGTTTCTCACAGTACTCTATCAGGAAGTGTTCTGGAAAGCAAACAAGCATTGTAGAGACTTCTTTCAGGCCGGACAATACATCTATACTGGATTCCCGGTCATAAAGGGATAGGAGGTAACAAAAGATTATATGAGGTGGCAGATGAGGGGCATCACTCGAATTCATGGTAGACGCCCCAATCCGCTTGGGAGAAATCAAAAGGAGTCCAGAGTTGCATATGATCCATTCCATCAAGCAAGAGCTGCAAAAATTCTAAGATCATGTGCAGAACCTACGATATAAGGCTTGCAAAGTTGCTCATATCTCTAAAAGAAAAACACTAGTGCCTCATTATAGGCATACTAACGGAATATTGCCTTCCGGCGGCCCATGCTTATATTTGAAGTCCCTTCAGTACAGCAAAACACTTCGTACAGTGCGGGCTGAAGGAAGAAACGGTTGGGCTGAAGGAAGAAATGTGTGATGTGCTAGCGAGTTTAAGGCTTTAGCTACAAGGGGCAACAGAGTTTCCAGATCTCAAGGCAACAATTAAGCTAAGTCGTCGAAACTTCTAAGATTTGCCATGAGGGTGGAGTTGACACCCAATTATTGTTTTTCTCTTTGGGTTTCAATACGAATTCTTCATGGTCCTGAGCATCGATAAACCTTTCAGAGAAATTTTATCTCGAACACTTCAGGGGTCATTCTAATTTCTTTTGACAACATTCACAATTTCAAACTACATATCATGACAAGTGTTAGGAGAGATTTCAGCCTAGTGTTGCTCGTAAAGGGGGGACTTTCTTTTCTTCTTGGGCTACAGCAGCAAAATGGTAGTGTTTCTGATGAAAGGGAGATGGACCATATGTCATTTCGTGCTTCTGCAAGTTCTCCAGCAGAGTTTGACCACAAAGGGAATGTTAGACTTAGAGAATCCAACTCGTTAAAATCAGCCTATTACAATAAATGAATGATGTAAGATGATATGGTAAGAGGCCGATTCAACGTTATAAAAACTGG